>JABUQX010107675.1:0-7500 GCA_015478945.1 Trachelipus rathkii
ACTCTGCTTTTACTGCTTAACTCCCTCTGCTTTACTGTTTAGTTCAATGTTTACTGTTTTAACTCATTGCTTTACTGTTTTAACTCATATTTATTAACATTATGTTTTTTATTTTGTTTTAATACTTTTTATATTATTTTTTTTTATTTTTATTTTTATTTTTATTTTTTTTTACTTTTTATTTTTAAATTGTAATGTAAGAATAAAAACATTCAGGTTTCTGTTATAAACATTTTATTTAATAAATTAATGAAATTTAATAAAAAACATGTACTTTACTGCTTTACAGCTTTAATTAATCTCATTATTTATTCATTATTCACTTAACGAGTATGGATGTGGAGAAATTTACGTTCTGAAGTCCTGCTACATGTCTTGTAGCTGGGCCTACAGGATGTGGTAAAACCTTTCTATTATTAAATATTTTAAAGGAAATGGAGATTTTCGAGCAGACCCCCGTAAAAATAATATGGTGTTATAATGTTTATCACTAAAAATTTAAAGAATATAAAGATGTGATTCAATTTCATGAAGGCGTATACGATATTAGATCGTTGGATAATATACATGGTCACAAAATTATTGTATTAGATGATTTAATGCACAAATTGAATTTGGAAATAGCAGAAGCGTTCACAGTTTATTCTCACCATCTAAATATCTCGGTGTTTTTCATAACCCAGAATATTTTTCATCAAAGCAAGCATATGCGAAGTGTTTCTTTAAACACACAGTATTTACTGTTGTTTGGACAGAGAAGAGACATGAGTCAAATTAATGTACTGGCAACTCAAATGTTTCCACTTCAAAGGAAAGAGTTCTTAAAAGTATATAAAGAGGTTACTTCGATCCCTCACGGTTATTTGATGTGTGAACTTCACCCCAAAAACACGTACAGAGTGTTACTCCGCACCAACATTCTACCTTATGAGATAGAAACTGTATACATACCTGAATAATGAGTGCTCTAGTTGCAAAGTATTTAATTTTATAAAAATTTAAAAACTGAAAACAGCTGAAAAACGTAAACTAATTAGTGAGGATGAGAAATTCATCCAGTGTGTATGTGAAGTCTGTTTAAATCTTATAAAAGGAAATGTTCCTTTAAACAGACCTCAGAAGGTAAAGCTACGCCGTGATGAAATTTCATCATCCTCACTCAACATTAAAAATCTGAAAAATAAAAAGAAGTTACTACAGCGAGGAGGAGGGGTATTCCTACCATTACTCTTCTCCGTTATAGCTCCACTGATAACTAAGTGGTTGTCCCCATGATGAAGAAGGTAGCTGTACTTCCATATAATGAGTATGAGAAAATGAAGTATAATACAGCATCGGTACTGAATTCAGTTCCTCAGATTCAGCATTCACAACCTCAATATGGCCAGTTATTGCCGCACCTTGCGCAAAATCCACAATCACAGTTTCATCATTCACAACCCCCATACACTGATATTACAGCCCAATGCATTGACATTACAACCTCTTTCACATCAGCAACAACAGCTGCACCAACAGAATCCTTATATTGTGAACGATTCATTATCTTTTCAGCAGCCTCTACCTCATAGCTTATATGATCCTAAAGTTGAACAGATAACCAAATACGAGAAAGAAGTGTACAGAATATTAAATTCAGACATTAACATCCATGAGAAACGCATCTTATACCAAGATGCCATACAAAAATTGATAGATCTTAAAGACTTGCACCTACATCCATCCCTACGTATCCCGGTAACCGATAATGTAGATGTTTCTAATGAAGTAAAACTTGAAGTGAAAAATGAAGATAAATTTAAAAATATCCTAGAGGAGAGCTTACCTATTAGAGTGCGTAAATCAGGAATAGCTTTATATAATATTTTAAAAGACCAATTGATGATGAAATAGTTAAAGGATCAAATATTGTGGATTTGATAGCTGATCTCTCACGTAACTGGAAGAAAGGCCCTGTAAAAGGATGGAATGATATCAAACAAGAACTTCAGACTATTAATTTTCCCAGAACTTTAATCTTAAATACACAACGATTAGCAGACTTAGATAATATCCCCATTACGCCAAGACCTGATTCAAGTCCATCAGGCACTTCTTACGCATCAGATAAATTTAAACGTGTTACCAGAGGACAAATAAGAAAAACACCTTATAATAGGCCTAGTTGGATTAAATCGTAATTATGTATTATCATATATATATTTATTTAGTTGTAATGTTTGTGTATAAATAAATGTTATTTTAAATCTTTTTCTTTTTCTTTATCCCTTGGGACCTAATATCACATTTTTGTGATATATATATATATATATATATATATATATATATATATATATATATATATATATATATATATATATATATATATATATATATATATATATATATATATATCATTTACATGTGGGTCAGTAGCCAACATGGAGGCAAAGGAGGTAGTTGATAAGTATTACTTCAATCTGAGGGAACCAAATAGTTTTGGGGGTTTCACCAGGTTTGCTTTAAGGTATCCTAATATTGAGAAAAAAGAGTTAAAAGCATATTTAGAGGGTGAAGAGGCATTTACTCTACATAAACTTGTAAGAAAAAAATTTCCCACTCGGAAAACCATATGCTCGATAGTGTATGGCAGATAGATTTATCTGAAATGATTAAATATAGTTCTTATAATGAAGGATTTCAATACATACTTTTTATATTGACGTATACTCTAGATACTTGTGGTTGAAACCCTTAAAAGATAAAAGATCAGTCACAGTTGCCAATGTGCAGTAATTTGAAATTATAGAGATGAGAGGAGAACACTCAAAACTGTCACAGATTCAGGACTGAAATCCAAGGGGCCGAGTTTCCAGGAGCTGACCGGGGAGTATGGCATGTTTATTACAATACATTTTCGTAAACAAAGCGGCATAGTTGCAGAGTTCAATCGTACTATTAAAGAACGCATGCATAGGTACTTTTACTAAAATGAATACTTTTAAATACTAATATACTGACGATCTAGCTTATTCTTATAACAGATCTTACCATAGAACTATAAAGACAACGCCTTTAGAAATGTCAAAAACTAGAGGGCGTATAGCGCATATGGGTGAAAAAGAAAACAAAATAAAAGATAATTCAGGAATAAAGGTAAACGATTATGTAAGAGTTTCTCGAACAGAAGAAAGATTCAGAAAGGGGTATGAAGCCGGATGGACTACGGAAGTTTTTAAAGTTCACAATATCCGTCCACTCCGTCGTGATAGTTTAAAGTTATATTACCTGGAAGATTTAGATGGTGAAAAGATAAAAGGAGGATTTTATAAACAAGAAATACAAAAAGTAAGGTTCAACCCTGTAACTCACGAATATAAAATTGAAAAAATATTAGCTACGAGAGGTAAAGGAAAAAATAAGCAGTATCTGGTGAAATGGCGGGGATACCCTGCTAAGTTTAATACTTATATAAAAGCAAGTGAAGTTAAGAATCATTAATCAGTTGTCATTATAATCATGGAGAGTGTAGATCACTTTTATATAACTCTGCCTTCTTCAGATTTACATCCTGATAATAAACTCTCGGATTTTACAACTGTGTTAATGAATCCTTTACAGCTTAAAAGAGAGGAATACGAAGTAGGATTATGTGAAATGATATTAAATACGGACATAGAAAATTTACCTCACAATCTATTCTGGATGGTGGTGTACAGAAGTGTAGAATGTGTTGAAACTATATTACAAGTGGAAGATACTCGTTATCTGAAAAGGACTACAATTGCCAAAAAGCTGAATACGACAACATTTGCTACAAAAGAATACTTCGTTGAAGAATTTACTTTGCGGAGGTCATATTTTAAATCGGTGCCTGCTATTTTTAGCCATTTAAACGTTCTCTTTGATATGAGTATTATGTGTAAGGACTTGGTATACAAAACTGAAATGCGTACCTATGAAGATAAAGTAATAATATCTTTAAGATCAAAAGCAAGTGTAAACCTACGTGACCGTGACATGTTTTTTCTCGAACGATCACCATGGCAGCGTAAACATATTCGTAGACGTGATGCTGAGTTGGATATACTTCATGATATCCCTACTATGTTGAAGAGGGTTATACTATCTGTGGAGAATAACCGCATGACTCCACATGAACAAAAAGATGAAGCAGATCGAGTACTGCATTATACATGTACACCATCCGAGATGCTCAATCATCCAGGTATGGCTTATGTATATACAAATATAATTGATCATCAATATGTAGGCAATACTAAAGCTCCTTTATTAAGAGTAGTATATTTTCCCAAAGAGAGTAAAGTTATAACATTCCCCACTGAATAGATCAAATTTTGACTCTGTACGCGTGCATATAAAAGATGTAGAAGGAAATCCTTTCCCCTTTACATACGGCGCATTGTTATGCAAAGTTCATATTAGAAAGAAACAGCTGCAGTAATTACAGCATAATGGAATATATAAGAGGTGTAGTCAGATATATTTTTTCATTCATTAACATACTCTCACAGTGTAAAGATAGTATAAGAAAGACACTCCTGTAATAATGGACGAAGAAAGGGTATTCAGAGGATCAAAAATGCAGAGGGGGTATGGCCTTGGTGGATTTTTTTGCCAAGCTATGGAGAAGTGCAAGGCCTCTACTCAGGAGAGGTGGGGAATATATAGGTAAAAAAGCTATAAGAACAGGTGTGCATACTATTCAAGATATTGCTGCAGGAAATAACCCTAGCACTAAAAAGACGTATCGCCGATGTTTCAGATGAGATGTTGGATGATGTTAAGAAAATAAGGCGTAAAATGTCAGGTCAGGGACGAGGCACCAAGATTGTTATAAAGAAAAAGACTAAGCGGAAAAAACCTCTAAAGAAAAAATGTATTGATGTATTTGCTATTTAATTACTAACTGATAACTTTTATACGAGGTGTGTATTACTGTATATAAGTAACGTTTTTCATGAAAATGTTCATTATACGACCAGAACTCGCACATGCAAGATGCATTTCCTTCATCCTTCTAGTCCTGATTGTTGTAAGAGTGAATTGGATCTCTTCTCCATGAACCCTACACAGATTAGCGTTAGCGATTCCAACTTTATCAGTATTAATCCTCTGCATTCAATTACCAATACAGATGTTCCTCTAGAGTTCAATATTCCAGGTACTTCTGATCAATACCTAGACCCCTCTAATGTGTTTTTATATGTAAAAACGAAATTCACAAAACCTGATGGTACAGATCTTCCTTCGGGTGATGACCATATAGTATATACAGAATCAAATTTCCTGTATACATGTTTCACACAGGTTGAAGTCTATCTTAACGGAACTTCACTAGGTGCATCAGCTGCTAATTATTCAGACGACGCTAAACAGTCTCATCTCCAATCATGTGGTTTTTATAGTTTCAAAGATGAAGCTGCACATATAGATAAAGCAGCTAAAGTCATAAATAATACTTATGAATTTTATGGTCGATTAAATGGCGATATCTTCTCTCAAGAAAGACTCATTCTACCATCTGTAGATACTAGAATCATTTTATCACGTTCAAATCCCAAATTTGCTCTTAAAATAAAAAGTAAACCTGCTGCTACAGCTGTATGTCCAGAACCTGTTTTCAAACTGTTGGAGGCTTATCTCTATGTCAGGAAAGTGAAATTATCACCACAGCGTCATTTGGAAATTGAAAATTCGCTTTTGAATACTACAGCAAAGTACCCTATTAAGAGAGTTGAAACCAAGATATTTAATTTCACTCAAGGATTATCGAGTATCAATATCCCTAACATTGTGAACGGAAATTTACCACAGAAAGTAATAATAGGAATTGTAGAACACGATGCCTAAAAAATCACCCTATAAATTCACACCTTTCGGACTTAGAGGAATCAGTTTACATGTGAATGGCCCTCCCCTCACGGACGTGATTATGAAATGTTATACAACGGAGACCTATCTCTCTGTCTCGTCCTTTTACGACTTAATAGCCAATACTGTATCATGTAATGATAGTGGGACAGGCTTAAACCTTTGAAGAATACGCAAAGAATAGTAATTTATATGCCTATGATCTCACTAGCCCGGATCTTTCAGCTTGTAACGCCTATCATTTAAACATTTTGAGAAAAAGGGTACCCTAGGAGTAAGTCTCTCTTTTGGATCAAGTCTACAAACACCCATCACTGTAGTGGTCTATCTTGAGCATCCTCAACTCATTGAAATTGACAGAGTACGCAACGTACTTTTGAATTATTAAAGATGAATGAAGAGGAAATAAAATCGGTGTTTAAAAATGAACCTCGCTTTTTAGGAGTGTTCGCTATTAACGAAATAAACTCTGTAAAGTTGGAGAAGGATACCTGCTTCATATTCAATACATTGCCTCGTCACATCACCTCAACAGGACATTGGATATCCGTTTATAGAGCAAAAACGATGCTGTGCACATAATTGATTCTTTGAACTTAAAATTTATATTGAATAATCATTATATCACCTTATTTTTAAAATATAATAATGTAAGCTGTGTAAAAACTATGTCTTACCCTGTTCAACCCTTATATTCTAATTTATGTGGAGTCTATTGTATTTATTTCATTATGTGCTTTTTAAATAATGTATGTTTTAATAAACTTGTAAATATATTTGATGCTAAAAATTTGTATGTCAATAATTTTATAGTTTCTAATTATGTAATAAATGCTTTAAATGAAAATGTGATTTTACTACCCCCAAAACCATATATAAAGAGTGTTTTTAATAAATTTCGTACAATTTTATTAAAAACATATATTTATATAACAGAAACTCTGTGTGTTTTTATTCTTAAATTACAATTTAAAAATAAAAAAGTATTAAAAAAAAAAAAAAATAAAAATAGAAATAATAAAAATAATAATAAATAAAAAGTATTAAAACAAAATAAAAGAAAACAAAATG
Organism: Trachelipus rathkii; assembly: GCA_015478945.1. Lineage (NCBI taxonomy): Eukaryota > Metazoa > Arthropoda > Malacostraca > Isopoda > Trachelipodidae > Trachelipus > Trachelipus rathkii. Next base: position 6,946 of record JABUQX010107675.1, read on the forward strand.
TTAATAAATATATGTTAAAGCAGTAAAGCATATGAGTTAAAACAGTGTGAGTTAAAGCAGTAAAGCAGAGAGTTAAAGCAGTAAAGCAGAGAGTTAAAGCAGTAAAGCAGTGAGTTAAAGCAGTAAAGCAGTAAAACAAAAGCATACTAATCCCTTAGGTGTTAGGTAACACCTCTATTGATTTACTGCTTTAAGGCATGTAATGTTAATAAATATATGGGTTTAAAGTAGTAAAACATGAGTTAAAGCAGAAAAACATATAAAGCGGTAAAGCAGTGAGTTAAAGCAGTAAAGCAGTAAAACAAAGCATACTAATCCTCTAGGTGTTAGGTAACACTCTATTGATTTACTGATTTAATGCTTTAAGCAGTATGTAACTATATTTTGTTGTGCCATAAAGAAGGAGTTAAATAGCAAATAAGAGTTAAAGGCAAAGAGAAATGCATTAATCCCCTAGGTGTTGTGTAAACACCTTTATTGGATTTACTGATTTATACTGCTTTAAGGTGCAGTATGTTTTTAATAAATTGTACAATTGTAGTAAATGAATGACTC
>JABUQX010107675.1:25000-30000 GCA_015478945.1 Trachelipus rathkii
TATCATTATGACACATCCTCGAACATATGTTGGTGCCATATGCCCCTATATAAGATGACTCTTTCCATCCTAATGCATGACATGCAAAGACATTCAGGCCCAATGTTGAACGACTTACCTAGCTTAGATATACTGTTTAAATTTCGCTTTGGAGTGGCAGCACCTAGTTACGGACCTCAAGAAGAATCGAACATTTGTGAGTCCCTGAAGCGTCGCACTGGGCAGTGCAAGCCGTGGATTGTACCCAGACGATCTGCGACGGCCTGCGTGTCCTGTGGGATCAAATCACTAGTTTCAAGGACATTCGCCACCATCGAGAACTGCCAGGACGTAGTGGTCAGGCAGTCATTACGTGCCTACAGAAGGGGGGGGGTCAGACATACCATGTGCATTAGAGACTAGACCCAAACCCCGCGGCTGTCGCGTGATACGATACAACATTGTGTTTGCAGCTGCCGAACCTTTGCATCCAATACTGCACTAAGACCCTTTTGGCTGCCTTAACCTTCACACTCTATCAACTACTGTTCTGGAGGAGGTAAATCCACCAAGTATGTTGTCATTGTTCCAATAAATGAGTGTCTATCGCTCGTTTTCAACTTTTACTACCTCCTTTAGCCACGTACCTACTTGTGGTGCGTAATTCTTAGACGAGTAGTATTTTTATTATATATATTATATATTAATTAATATATAATATATATATATATATATTTATATATATATATTATATTATATATATATTATATTAATTAATATATATATATTAATTTATCATATATATTATATATATTATATATATATATGTAATAATATAATATATAATAATAAATATCAATAATATATATCAAATAATATATAATATATAATAATAATTAATAATAATATATAAATAATTAATAAATAATTATAATAATAATAAATATAAAATAATAAATAACATAAACATAACATAATAATAAATAATTATTATAATTAATAATAAATTAATTAATTATAAAATAATATATAAATATATAAATATAATTAATAAATAATAATAATTAAATAATTAATATTTAATATGATAAGCTTAATATCATTAATAATATTATTATTATTATTATTATTATTATTAATTTTAATTATATTATTATTATTAAATTATTATTATATATTATATATTATTATTAATTATATATTAATATAATTATTTAATTTATATATATATATTATATATAATATATATTATAGGGACTCACTAGAAAACTCATACCAATTGAGGAGAAAAGTCTAAACTGGATATATATTATTATATATATATTAAATATTATTATATTTATTATAATATTTATTAAATATATATAAATATTATTATATAATTAATATTTATATCGCTGTTAGTATTAGATACTCTTATTTTATACTTATAAGTATAACTTTTTTATCCTCATACATTATCTATAGTTTTGCTTACTTCATCTACTTTCTCTTTCTCTTACTTCATCTATCTTCTCTTATCTCTCTCTCTCTTCTTCTCATTTACATTCTTCTTCTCTCTCTCTATATATATATTATATATATAATTTATAAATATACTTTATAATATATTATATATATATTATATATATATTATATATATATATAATTAATATATAATTAATATATTATTATTAATATATAATAATATATATATAATAATATATTATTAAAATATATATATATATATAGCTATATTATATATATATATATTATAGTATATTATATTATATCTAAGTATATATCTATATTATATTATATTAATATAATATATATAATATTTATATAATCATTATATATATATATATATATATATATATAATTCATTATACATATATATAATTATATTATTTCTTATTATATATATAATATCTATTCCTATTATATACTTATATCTATATTTTAATAAATATAATATTAAGTATTCTTTAACTTAAAAACCATATCTATATACGTATTAGGATATACTATAATGAACTTAGGTACATAGCTACGCAGTACATATAGGTAATATAGCTGACTACTACCACTTGCCTCTATATACATACCTAGATATACTTTAGTATATATTTAATATACATATATACCCATTTATATACGTAATTGGGCTATTAGGTAGCCTTATATAATCTATAATTATATATATCTTATTTATCTCTAATTATATATTAATAATCTATTATAATCTTATTAAATATTATAATTTATATATATAATATTATATATATAACAGGCCATGCTTGTTTGGGAAGGCAGCGGAACTTAAAGCTATTGAAATGTTTAATCTAAAATCTTATATATATATATATATATATATATATATATATAATATTAGATTATTATATTTTCTTTATTATTTATATAATATATATTATTAAAAAGATTAAAATTATTTTTATATAATATTAAATAATTGTTATTATATATGTTAATTAGATAAATAAATTTATATATTATTAATTTTATATAAATATATTTATATAATAATTAATATTATATTATATTATAATTATACATATATATTAATATATATCTATAAAAAAATAATATTAGTATCTTACTATTTTAAATATATATATATTAATAAGTACCACTAAGAAGTATATATATATGACATAATATTTCTTATCTAATAGAATTAGTATAATAGATATACTAATTAAATATTTATAAGGAATATTATTATTAGAGATATTTATGGATTGTGATATATAATTTATATTAATTATATTATTTAATATTTTATCTTCATAACCTAATAGATATATAGTAGTATATATATGAAAATAAAAATATACAGAATTATAATAAAAATTGTAGGAAAAAGTTTTTTTTTTTTTTTTATATTTGTAAAACCCGATTTTCACTATTGATTATTTCCATTAATGATTTTTTTATTTATATTTAGTGAGGGTATCGATTCCGTACTAGTGTGTGATACAGAGGGGATGTAAAAGTTCCTGTCGTCCCCCAGGAGGCGTATAGAGACCCTACGTGAGACTTTGAGTCACTATACTTATGTGACGGTTATATTACCTATAAGTTTTCCATTTTTATTATATAGTTATTAAATAAATAAAATTATACATATTTGAGTTCTTTATTTAAACACTAATTTTTATATTAAACGCTTAATACGTATTTTTTATTGTTAGATTTACGTATTTAACTTGTGTGAGTGAATAATTAATTTTATTATGTAAATTATGTTTCATGCTATTTGTTTATATGGTGAATATGATTAAGTAATATTTTAAATTATTTAATTATATAGATATATATTATATATAATATTTTATTATAACATCTTCATTTATATACTAGTAATTATTCTATATCTTGTGATATACATAATATATTATATGAAATTCTAGATGTTTTATATAAAAATTTTATTATATCTATACTTATATTAACAAATACGATATCCGCTATTCATTATTGTGGCGCTACTGAGATAAGTACTATTTATTTTATGTGTTACAAAGATTATTTGACAGCTTGGCTATTCATTCGCTATTTGTGCATTTCATTTTGCATAATCTTTTTAATATTTATTATTTTAATAATTTCTCCATTTAATTTGACCAACTTCGCAAGAAAGTGATGAAAATATTATCGCAAACACGGTGTGTGTGAATATTGCTAATACATACTTTTTTTGTTAGATCGTTTTTCTATAATCACCATTATATAATTTTCAATCATCGTATGCTGAGCAGAGTTGGCAGAGATAGCTTAGCCTCTGATATATATAATATATATATTAAATTATTATTATATATACTATATATATATATTATATATATATAAGTATTATATTAATATTTATATATAATATATATATATCATATTATATATATATATATCTAATTATATATATTATATAATATTATATATTATTATATATCTATTATATATATATTATTACTTTAATATATATATATAATATATTATATATTATAATATAATATATATTAATAATATATTATATATATAATATAATATAATCTAATATAATATAGTCTTATTTATAAATTAAAACTACGAAATTTGATATCAGCAAATTTTCAAACAATTTGACAACTTGACTAGTTTTTTAAACAAATACCGTAAATTTTTTCAGTGGAACTATACAATAATTAATAGAATTATTTATTAGCTATTAAAAGGTTAGTGGTTGTTAGGTTTGATCGAGGTGACAATAAATGAATGTTTATAATGCAACCAATTACCAGATTTCTGATGTTAACTGAAACGTTAAACGATTTTGCAATTTAATATTAATAATTAAATTTATTGAAATAGTTTAAAACAAAAAGAGATGATTTAGATAAGTGTTTCTTTTATAATACTACTACTACTACTACTACTACTACTTACTACTTTAAACTACCTTACTACTTAACTACTATCTTACTTACTACTACTCTACTACTATCTTCTACTATACTACTGCCAACTACTCTTACTACTAATCACTACTACTATATATAATAATAACTTAATTAATAATAATAATAATATTATAATAATCAATATATAATGAATAATAATAATAATAATAATAATAATAATAAAATAATAATAATAATAATAATATTTTTATTAATATTTTTGATAATAATAATAAAAATATTATTATTATTATTATTATTAATTATTATTATTATTATATTATTATTTTATTATTTAAGATATCACATTTATTTTAGATACTGTATATGTTTTTTACATTTGACTGTTTATATTTGATTATTTATTATTATCATTATTACTATTTATTCTTATTTATTATTATTATTATTATTATTAATTATTCAACTTTCATATTATCACTATTATTATGTATTATTATTAAATTATTATTATTTATTAAATACTATTATTATCTATCCATTCCCTTGATTCTTAATTCTTTAATTTTTTTTATTAATATGGACTCATCGGCATCTTTATTATTACTCTATTCGAGAGTTAAT
>JABUQX010107675.1:45000-47500 GCA_015478945.1 Trachelipus rathkii
ACTGGTTACATCCGAAGATCTAAACATATATACAAATATTTGAATACATAAAAATACAATAATGTTATATATACAGAAAATAAAAGGGGCATTTAAACATAAGCATATTTGGTTATATCCGTTAGATATAAACAAACATACAAACATTTAAATACAAAAATATTTATACATAATTATGGATATGAAACAATTAAATTATTCACAAGTTAATTAAATAGGCCACATCGATCGAACCGTTGAATCCAGGGAAGGTCTTAGTATAAGGCGTTTCTAATGTATCCATGATTTGATCAATGCGCACGTAAATAGTTTTCAAAGCTAGTTACGAGAGAAACATTGCTTGATATATGTAGAGACGAAGTTGCTTGAAATGTAGGTCCTTTATTTGAAAATTTCTTCATACAAAAAGGGAGAGGTCACAGAACCATTTAGAATTCGAAAAGGAATCAAAGTTCGTAGTGGAATCCAAAAATGAATTTCTGCCCATAATCCAAACTTAAAATGATGAAAGAAATCCATACCGTAAAGGAAGTTACATATGTATTGGCGAAGTTGCTTGAAATTTAGGTCCTTTATTTGAAAAAAATTTCTTCATACATAAAAGGGAGAGGTCACAGAACCATTTAGAATTCGAAAAGGAATCAGAGTTCGTAGTGGAATTCAAAAATGAGTTTCTGCCCATAATCCAAACTTGAATGATGAAAGAAATCCATGCCGAAAAGGAAGTTTGCTATGTCCAGCGATGAATCCTCGAACTGTGATAGTTGTGAAAAGGTGAAGACCATAATCCAAAATTAGAAATGAAAATTGAAGTCCAGTATCGATAATGTTCGTTTGCTTGAGTCATTTTTTCAGTGTGTTCTGATAGGGAATTTTAGTATTATTTTAGTTTTTTTCTTTTTCTTCATTTTTGTTTGTTTTTCTTTAGTAATCAGAAGGCATTGATTGAAGTTCTGGGTGTTCTACTCAGGGTTCACCAATTATATAGGGTATGACTTGCTAAGTTGGTGGTTTCTTTATGAGCAAGCACCCTATATAAGAGGATGGTAATTTAGAAATCCATATTTGAAATGATATTTTTATTCAACATAGAAGAGATATTTAATAAAAGTAAAGTAATAAGTCCCTTCTGTTGAGATACTCTCTGTAGGCGAATTGCAAGTCGCAGCCTTTTCCAGTGCGTTTTTCGAACTTGCCTCTGACTCTTCGTTTAGCGGCGAAAATTGGTGATCGAAATTCGAGTCGCAGCCTTTTCCTTGAAATTTACCTCACTTGCCAGGAGGATTTCTAGAGAGAGTATCTTGAGTGAATTTATTTCTTTTGATTCTTGTTAATTGATCTGACTGACTGTATCTGACTGAAGAGTATCTCAAAAGGACGAGTTTATATATATTTTCACTTTGACTTATGCTAAAATTTTGCTCGCGCAAATCTTAGCATAAGTACGAACATAAATTAAAATTTTTTTACAAAGTTATAATGGAGTGCTACATATATATATGTCTTCAGCTCAGAGAAGAGAGCAGAAAAGAAAGAACATATATATATATATATATATATATATATATATATATATATATATATATATATATATATATATATATATATATATATATTATATATATATATATATATATATATATATATATATTTTTTTTTTTTTTTTTTTATAGTTGTCACCACCACTCACGGGCAGAGCCCTATTCAAGGAGGGGTTGTTACACGTCTCAGAAGCTCACCAACTAATGCAAATTACGCAGATGAGCACAGACGCAAGCTTTGAAGAGAGGGAGATTAAATTCAGCAGGAAACACAGAAGATGGAAGAGAATTCCACAGAACAGAGGTGGCAGGAAAGAAGGAGCACCGCAGCGGACCAGCCTGAAGTTACTGATATCAACACAAAACTCATGGGCAGACACAGCACCCTTTGTGCTACGTCAGGGCGTCGTAAAGGTGGTGGTACGCTTGTTACAAGTTCCCTCGAAAAGAGATAAAGCACCAACATCGCGCCGCAAAGATAGAGGGTCAAGTGAAGTGGAAAGTACGGAACAGTTTATAAGTCTTTTGGCCTTTGACTCGACCCTGTCCAAAAGCCGGGTGAAACCAGAGCCCCCCCAGATATGAGAGCAGTACTCCATACAAGGGCGGATGAGGCCCTTGTATAGCTGGAGTAACTGAGAAGAAGAAAAAGTCACGCAAAGTCCAAAACAGAATTCTGTGTTTCTTTGAGGCCGGCCCTAGCAAACTGCTGTGGATGTGATGTTTCCAAGACATTTTTTTGTTATGTTAAGGCCAAGGATGTTTATATTGTCAACAGGAGAGACGAGAGAACCGTCGAAAGAGATAGGAAAGTTGGAAGGTGTTTTAGAGAGGGAGATTTGTAGAAGTTGAGTTTTTAAAGAATTAAATTTCACAAGGTTGAGACGACCCCACCCGGAAATTCTATCCAGATCACGAGAATAGAATCGGAAAGATTAAGACGAGAGGCAATTCTAGAA
>JABUQX010107676.1:0-7500 GCA_015478945.1 Trachelipus rathkii
GGGAGATGGGTTATGGAACCAGCTAGCCAGTAGCTAAAAAAAGAAAAGTCTAAAAATATATCTGAATTAGTGCAAAATATTTTTACTTACACCTGCAAATTTGAGCAAATGTGAATATTATATAAAGATGTATAAACTGATATAATTTTTATATTAATTTATTTAAAAATTTTAATGAACACTTTATAAAATACGCAAATTAGTTTTATACATGCGCATAATTATTTTTATTTTTGAAACTTTAACAAAATTAAACCAGATTATGACAAAGTTTACCCTTTATATATATATAAAAAATATATATAAAAATTTCACTTTTCCAAAAAATTGTTTTTTTTTTGAAAAGTGAAATATTGATATATATTTTTTTTCTACTCATCCGATCAACATCAAATTTTCAGGCTTGTATAGTCTGCGAGATGCATCTTTTTTACGTAGATAATTTTTTTGTATACTCAAAAGAAAATTTTTGAAAAATTTCCAAAAAAGTTTTTTTTTTTGAAAATTTGTTTCAAGAACAAATCAAAACCTCTGCATATACAAAGAAATAATCTAAGTAAGAAATGTGCATCTTCCCCGACTACATATGCTGTGAAAATTTCATCCAGTTCGCATGAGTAGAAAAAAATTATGGCAATTTTTCATTTTAAAAACCAAAAAAAGTGAGTTTGGAATTTTGAGATTGCTGAGCACAAATATAAAAATCGAAAAACTAATTCATTCATTTTGTAGGTAATAGATCCATCTATGCATATTTCAAGTTTGAAGTCATTTCGAAAAAAAATTGTAGGAGTTGAATTAAAAAATGTCAGAAGTATAGGTTTTGAAAATTTGAAAATTCTGAAGAATGACTACACACACACCACACACGACACACATCACCACCACACACAACACAGCACACACACACACCACACACAGCATACACACACACACACACACACACAAAAAATAACATAAATAAATAAAAAAAAAAAAAACACGCCAAAACGACGTTTTAGAGGGCAGAAAAAGTACAATTTGTGTGTTTATAGGGCCAAACTCGGCTGAAAATTACGATTTTAATGTTCATTTTTAGGAAGGGTGAAAATTGGCATGCCTTAAATCGTTGGCACCTCGCCCTTAAATATAAATATATGCAAACTATCGCTTGTTTTCATTTTTTTTTTCTCGAAAGAGCATAGGGCTTCGCATTAGTCCTCGCTATCTTCGTCGCCAGCCTACCCAATTCTCATCATTCCTTAATAACAATCTTTTAAATGTCATTCTGTCTTCTCCCTTCTTTTTATCTCTGTGGATTCATCTTCAACGTTTCCCACCCATCTTCCCTTCATGCCTCCCAAATCTGCTCTCAAAGCCCTTTGTGTCAGGATCTAATCCACAACGACTTCATTCGAAATAACCTCTGGTCCTCTTATTCAGACTAATTCTCGCACAAACATTTATTTGTAAAGACCTGAACTTTATTCCCCATTTCACTTATCATTTTCCATGAACTACATTTCCATAATAACAATTATTACTATAAAAACTCCTATATACTTCCACATATATTACTTAAATTTTGTAGCATACATTTGATGTTTCAGTTTCAAGTTGTAGCACAAATGTTTTAGTGAATTTTCTTTCCTTTGCTATGTTGGCCATAATTGTCCAAATTTCACCAGTAAAATTTTGCACGCTTTTATCCCTTTCAAAAACGAATTCAACTTGCTCACAATTTAAAAGTCAATTCTAAAATAAAAAATAATAATTCAGTAAATGTAAATTTTAATTTTAAAATTATATCATCTTTTTCTCTCTTGCTTTTACTCTACTAAATCAATTTAACTACCAAGTTTAGTAACACTTGCTTTAAACTACAGACAGAGTTACTTACGAGAACTTTAGAAAAGAGCAAAAATCCCTTTGAAAAAACAAAACAAAACAAAACAAAAGTTAAGAACGCCATATAGATTAAAATTGCAAGAACATTTGTTTATGATTTAACATTGCTGTTGCAAATTCGTCTCTTTATCATTTCTGTTAATTGCCGCGATTTCAAGGTCTTATCCAGCTTTACAAAAGCTACTCTTGCTTCACTTATTCTCTTTATAACATCTTTACTGCTCTTTCTTTATTAGCTTATTACATTTCCAAAACATATGAAATTTTCTACTCCTCTAACACTTCTCGACCAAACTCCAAGACACCGCTCTCTGCCATTTATTTTCATTGTTTAGTTTTGTCTGTTTATCCTGAGACGCCACTTTCTTTGCTTCCTCCTCTGAGCAGTTCAGTTTCTCCCTCATGCCTTCTCTCCATTGTGACATCCGCAAGCGATACATCATCGGCACAATTCAGATTGCCTTCAAAAACATCATCAATCCATCCAATTCCCCTCCTCTCCGTGTGGGCAATCTTTTATCTGATCAATTACTATCTAGAAAATAATAGGTGACAAGAGACAACCGTGTCCCACGCTGAACTTACTGCGAATGGCCCTGTCAAATCACTCTCGTGCGCAACTTTACATTTACAGTTCTGTATAACTCTTTTATGATTCTGATAATCTTCTCTGTCAATCCATACCTTCTCATCACTTTCCATATTGCCTTTCTTTGTACACTATCGAACTCATACAAAATCTACAAAGTCATGTGAACCGGCTTGAGTTCTCATTCAACACTCTGCTTTGCTTTATAGGGTGTTTATCTGGTCTACATATAATCTACCTTCTCTGAAACCTGCCAATTCCCTCCACAATAATCGTCTGCCTGCTTCCATATTAAAAATAAAAATAAAAATAAAATAAAAATAAAAAAAAAATATAATAAAAAAAATCGTCAGAATTTTACTCTGCACAGATAGTAACGTTATTCCCCTCCAGTTGTCACAGAATGATAAACCTCTCTTTTTTAGGCAGTTTGATTAACAGATCCTCCCTCCATTCCTGTAAGGTTTATGTCTCTCATATTCAATAAGTTAAAGACCTCTCACAGTTTCCTCACCATCAATTCTCTATCACATTTCAGAAGCTCCAACTGTATTTGATCAATTACAGAGTCTCTTCCTATCTTTTGCTTTTTCAATGCTTATTTAATCTCTCCTCAGGTCGGTGGCCCAGTTTCTACATTCAGTATATGTCTAGGCCATTCTTTCATTTCTATCCCTTCACATTTACCTCATTTTCACGGTTTAGGATCTCCTTAAATTGCTCCTTCCTCCTTATTAATTAGTTGTTCCTCTTTAGTGGTTATCATTTTTCTATCTTTCGCCTTACACCTGATCTCCTCTTCTGTATCCCTATCCAGCCAAAAATTTTGCAACCTTGTGCACTCTTCCAGTATCTGTTCTTCTAACAGTGTTTTCCACTTCCTCGTCCAAGTCCTCTGGCCATCTTCGTTTATCTCTCCTCGCCCCTCTCTTAAGTTCTCTGTTTTTCTCTTGCCATGTCTTCAGAATATCATAAAAGGTTTGCTTAAAACCACTTCTCCACTACTTTCTCCTCTTTATCTCCTCTCCTTCTGTATTTCTACTTGCAACATCTCAAATCTGTTTCTCAGGTTTACTTTAAACTCCTCTCTTACTTATAAGTTATTAGTTTTCCAACTCAAATCTCTTACCTTTTCTCTGTATTGTTCATGCATTTTGTACTAGTTGATCTTAATATGATGGTCACTTTTGCCATATCTGCTCCTCAGCGTATTCTCAAATTGCCTCAATGATGCTCTCCATCCCCTTCCTCAAAAATGGTCTACCTGATTTTGCGTTCTAACGTCAGAAGACACCCACGTTACCTTGTGACGTTCTTATGTGAAACAAGTATGTGCCCATCACCGGATCGAATTTCTATCAGAAGTCCACAAATCGCTCTTCATTTCTGGGCCTTTCTCCTACACCATGTCTTCTCATGATTCTTGAATGATTGCTATTATCTGCTCCAACTTTTGCAGACATTAAATCCATAAAATCAGTGAAATCGTCGTCTTCTTCACTTCCCTCATCCACTTTCTTAGCCTCTCTTAAAAATCCCTTCTTTACTTCGTTTCTCTGCCATTTCTGTAAGGTTACAACATTGTATAATCGACGCTAGGCGTTTGTCTTGAAAATTTACTCTCAGAACTACTCGCAGACTCCGAACCTGATCCCATTCCATCACCAACGTCTTTATGACTGCATAATACAAATCCAACCCCATTCCTATACTACCTACCTCTACTCCGTGCTCAAAACAACAAATCTTGTCTGGTACCATTCATTTATCCACTTTTCATTCCATCTCACTTCACTCCACTCCCATGCAACGCCTCCCGCATTCCTCTCTTATTCCGTTGCACATGCTCGATGATAACCTCGATGGAATTTAAAAAGCTTTTGTACATTCCAAAATCCAATCGTATCCGTGTTTTCATAGTCTGGATTTCGTTTAACAAAAAGATGCAATCCGGTAGTAATAGTTATTTCCCTCGTGAGGGGTTGCCTGGTCTCCATCAGGCACGTTCCCAAGGTGAATAAAGACCTTACTGTTATATCATCTATGGTTTATACCAGAATGGTCAATTTTTATCCGCGGCGAACCAAAACTAGAAGGGCATGCCCCAGATGCCTCAAGGTGGCAGCCCCATCTGTGGATCGTTTGGACTGGACTAATCACCAGCACATTTTTAATTTTCAGTAAAATACAAGTAATTTAAGATGTGCTGGTGACTAGTCTAGTCCAGCCATCTCAGCGATGGGGCTGCACTTTGAGGCATATAGGCATGCCCTTCTAGTTTTGTTCGCTGTTAAAATTGACCGCTTTCTTATAACCTATATGGTAAGTAACAGAAGGCGCTCTATTCATGCGCCTGAGAACGTGTCGATGGGGACCAGACCGCCTCAGAAGGAAATACTGTTGCTACCTTCCTTTAGAATTCTACCATATACATGTATCAGTACTATTAGATTTATTGGTTTATATAATAAAGTATTTTCTTAGTTTCTTCAATCTCAATTTGAAAGGTAACAAGTTTATGATTTTCAAATTGTAAATGTTAATCAGCTCTTATAGGTGTGAGTACTGAAGGAAAATACTCATTGAACATAATTGTCAAAGTCGACATACAAATTAACAATTTAAAATTCATCTTTTATTGGACAAATTTTTTTCAATTTTTATTAGGAATGAACATGGTTAGTAATGAGTTGGCAAAAAAAAAAATAACTAAATAAATAAAAAATAAAATAAGCAGAAATTTCTACAGGTCCTCGTTATAGTTTCTTGCTAGATTGATTTCTGCTTGTGTCTTGGAACTCCTTAACACCTGATAAATAGGCAAATGAAATGAAACAAACTTGTATATAAATATAAATATATTTTATCACAATAAATTTAAAATTAATTAAGTTAAATTTAATTAAAAATACTGAATATAGAACCTAATACAGCGTATCTATGCCTTGAGATGATGGTTATTTAGATCTTATATGTTAAATAAAACCAAAAATTCTGTCAACACTACAGTACTTAGGAGAGGTGTGTTTCGTTTGTCTGTGCTTGCGTATGAGATGAGAGAGGGATGTACTTAGATAATAATAATAATAATAATAATAATTAAATAATAATAATAATAATAATAATAATAATAATAATAATAATAATAATAATACCAAAAAAAGTTCCTAATGCAAAGGACAAGCGTCACTGAATGGGTGGTTAAAAGTCACATAGTAAAGGAATATAGTATAGTATAATATAGTATATATATGGATATAGTATAGTATATATATATGGATATGATACGAGACCAGAGAAACATTTCTGGAGATGAAGTAATTTCAATTATGAAAACAAACAAACATACGCACACACACACACACACACACACACACACACACACACCACAGCACACACACACACACACACACACATTCCTTAGAGAACGAGTGGATGGATAGAAGTCCTATTGTAGGCTTATATTTCTATATAGACCAAATGAGTGGATGGATAGAAGTCATATTGTAGTCTATATTTCTATATAGACCCTACATATGTGTGAAATGAGACCAAATAAACATTCTTCTAGATAAAAAGAGTTTAAAGTTTACATTCTCATCCATCTCTTACCTCAGACTTAATCACTATGCTCATTCTTACATTGAGACAAATGTCAAACACCGTAGAATGAGTGGCTAAATGTCTTTGTGAAAGATGATTAAAATGCAGTAAATTGGAATTTAGAAACTGATAGATAGATAGATAGATAGATAGATAGATAGATAGATAGATAGATAGATAGATAGAGTTAGATAGATAGATAGATAGATAGATAGATAGATAGATATATAAGGATAAAATTAAATTAGGTGGTAAAATGGTAATTAAAATGGCGGCGTATGGCGTGAAAGGCATAGCCTGGATTTAGAACTCTCCTCCTACAAAATATTATAAAATAATGAATGAGAACACTACATAAACAATACTAATATAATTATTAAACTTGTGTATTTTATTATTATTATTATTATTATTATTATTATTATTATTATTATTATTATTATTATTATTATTATTATTATTAATTATTATTATTATTATTATTATTATTATTATTATTATTATTATTATTATTATTATTATTATTATTATTATTATTATTATTATTATTATTATTATTATTATTATTATTATTATTATTATTATTATTATTATTATTATTATTATTATTATTATTCTGAAGGTTCGTATTTTGCGTTTCTAAAGACACCGCTTGGACTTAATGACAACGAAGAAGAGTATTTGTTGTTATCAACATCCGAGAAGTCTTGCTGGTTATAAAAATCGTTCTTTTTCTTGTAAGTCTCTGGTACAAATCTGAAATATATATATATATATATCATATATATATATATATATATATATATATATATATATATAATATATTATATAATATATATATCTATAATATATTATATATAATATATATATATATATATATATATATATATATATATAATATATATATATATATATTATATATATATATATATATATATATATATATATGCAATACACAAATCACTTTGTCCCACATGACTGTGGGGTGGTGAGAGTAACAAAGAGTAGCAGTATCAATGAGATGATTTGACCCAAAAATGAATGGGCTAACCCCTATGGGAATTATTTTAGCTGTGATTGGTATTCAGATATTGTTGACGTCATGGATACGATGACGTCACAGCCAATCAGCGTTCAGTATTGCTTTGTATGACGTAAAGAATATGATTACGTGCTATTTTGTAAGTGTACTTAATACTTATTAGGATGTACTTAATTACTTACATGGATTGACTTATTTACTTTGCAAATGTTGCTTTGAAACTTGGAAAATTTTGTAACATTCTGTTTAACGGCGTTAGATGCACAAAGTTCAGGTTCAAAAACCTCAGAAAACGGTCTTCCAGACATCATAGACTGTCTCACATACCTTAGTAAACCTTAATTTGACGCCTTAAACGTCAGAATCTAACGACATATGA
>JABUQX010107676.1:15000-23978 GCA_015478945.1 Trachelipus rathkii
AAGAGTTAATTTTTAGAATATTCAAGCACTTATTATAATTATAATATTATATATATATAATATATATATATATAGATATAATATATATATATATAGTATACCTATATAATATATAATATTAATTATATATATATATACTATATATATATTAATATATCGTATTTAAATATATATATAAATTATTATATATATGGGCGCTAATACGTTTACCAGCATCGATTTGGGCACAGATTTGTGCCCAAATTTTGTAGTATGCAGCATGGCAAAAAGGGTATTTACGCGCTTTTTAAGAAGGGGCTTCGACCGATGGGGGAAGGAGGGGGGGGGAAGGGATTCATACCCCGGAGGGGAATGGTCGGAGGGAACCCCGCGCGCCTAGGGTAAACCGCAAAGACCAAAGAGCGGGGGTTTCCGGAGAGACCATCCCCGGAGGGGGGATTAGTCCCCCCCGTAGTACACCTAGAGGCCGGAGAGACCTCCGATTTTGACATCGGGGCGTGTACCCGTGGTAATTCGTTAGTTTTGACACCCGAAAAAATTTTTGATAACAAAAAACTTTCGCCTTTTTTTCTTAATGTCACATTCAATATTGCGTGCGTTACATTTTCTTATTCGTCACAATTAATTGGAAATATTGCAAAAAACTTAAAAGAGACCAGTCACTTGAACAAATTTCGTATATGTCACTTACATTCATTTCTGGTAATATAATTTTACGAGTAAAAATATAAATTTATAGTTAATTTTTTTTTTTTTGTAAAGACAAGTGAGCTACTTTTCGCTCATTTTTTGGTTGTTTTTTATTTTTATTTAAATTTACACTTCTACCTCAATTTAAATACAAAATTGTTTTTATATCTTTATCATCAAAGCTAATTTGTCAAAAATCACAATCAATACGAGTAGGTAAGAAAGTAACCTTTACCATATATATATATATATATTATATATATATATATATATATATATATATATATATATATAATATATATATATATATATATATATATATTAATATTATATATAAATATATAAAGATAATATATATATATATATATATATATATATATAGATATAAATATATATAAAGCTATTATATATATATAATATTTATATATTATTAAAAGTACATTTTATACAATTCAAATAAATGAAGATAAAATCTATAACATATATATATATAGTGAGTAGTCATATTTTATTAAATATTTAAAAAAATAAAAATAAAATGTATTATAATTAAGCTAACATTAATATATATATTAGTATATATATAACTATATATATATATATTATTATATATGATCAAGGCATCTTTGCTTAAACGATAGATTTTAAAAACATTATAATCAGAAAATGAATTTATATATCGAGAATGGGGTCAATTACCAAAAAGTTTTTCGAAAAAGATTCAAACAACAAATTCCTTCTAAACCATCATCATTATCATAGTTATCCTGTCTTCATTATGTGTTTGACGCCGCTGCACCGCCCAACAAGTGTTTCAGAGTCAGTTTAATTTCCAGCTATCATCGAAAAAGTTAAATCAGAACGCTCGAAGTGAATACTAGGAAGTTAAAAATTTTTTATGGCCTTTAATCATTAGATGAGTGTCCAGAAGTGATACAATTGTCCAATATCTTGATAAATATTTTGGACTTAGAAACCGATTAAGCAACATATAACGGATATAGAATGTTGAATTTTATCTTCGAAGCATGTTTGTTTCCGCAGTTTAAGATAACTCAGATTGGGTTGTTATCGTTAAAATTTATGCTGACAAGAAAAGCTACTCGTTCAAATGACCTTGGATAAGATATTTTCTAAGGACTAAATAATGCTTAAAAGCTAGTTCTTAGAGTACACCTATATACCAGTTAATACATATGTACAGTATATACAACTTACTATATACTCTATTACACTGTATGTGTTTTTATTCAATAAATTTTATTTTTGCATACATTTTTTATTTTCTTCTAAAAGGGATCAAGAATTTAACAAATTTTACTATCTTTTGTTGTCTTATATTAACGCATTCTGATATACGCGCAACATTCAAAGTTTAACTTAATAAGTTTAATTAAAGGATTATATATAATATATATATATATATATTAATATATATATATATATTATATTATTATAATAATTATATATATATATATATATATATATAATATACCGTATATATATATATTATATATAATTACTATATATATATATACATATATATAATATAAATATATAATATATATAATGTACGTTTACATTCTGGCCGCGCCAAGTGCTCGATATCGACTATATCGATAAATGCCGATATTCTATCGATATCTAATCATATATATCGATATAATATATAATATATATATATATAATATATTATATATATATATATAATAATAGTATATATATAACTTATATATATATATATATATATATATATATATATATAATATAGTATACATTATCGACGTATATATATATGGGGCATGGTTTAATATCTGGTATTCAAAAATGCGGTTGTCGATATATCGAGATCGCTTTAAACGCCATTCGCATTTCCTCAATATAGCTGAAATATCTGACTCTGTAAACAAAGCAGTGACTTTTTTAAGTGAGTAATGCTTTAAATAATATGTACCTTTATTTCACATATCATAATTCAATCAGAATAGATTTTCATGTACTTAACATTGATGTACGAGTGTGACTGTATTTATTCATACATTTTTATATGTTGTACATGTTTTTCTGTACATGTTATTCATACATTTTTATATGTTGTACATGTTTATAACTAGGTATGTGGGACTGAACTAATCTTATAAATAACCCTTAAAAATAGACTTATTTTATGATATAATATATATATATATAAATAATATATATATATATAATTATATAATATTATATATTATATATATACTTATAAATATATATATATATATTATATATATATATATATTATATATATATATATAATATATATAGGCACTTTCCATTAAAAGGATGTTACATAAAAATGTTACATATCGAAATATCGCTGAACCCTAATCGTCTAACCATACACTGTGACGTGTTTATCTAACTCAATAAAAGAAGAGAAAAAGTTGCCACATGTTTGCTTTTTATATCATGTTAATTTTCATATATGCTAATTTTGTTTTCATTTTTTTTTTATTTATTTATTGAAGGGGCTCGAGCGACGGTGGGACAGAGGGGACCGAAGTCCCCCCGTTCGTCCCCCCCGTGAGCCCGAGAGACCCTGACTCTTTGACATCTTGGCGATTAAATCTTGGGTATTCCTTTAGTTTTAAAAAAAGTTAAAAAAAACTTATTGCAACCTTGTCGCTCTATATTGCCTTGAAATAATCGAAAAAAAAAATCGAATTACATCGCTCGTTCGATCAATATATCGGTTAACATGCCTTTTAAGCGAAGTTTCCTATATATATAATATATATATATATATAACTATATATTATACATATATTTATATAATATATATATATATATATATATATATATATATATATTATACTATATACTATTATATATATATATATATATATATAATATATCGATTTATACATTTTTGGAATCCTTGAAAATTTTAGTTAATGAAAAATCGTTAAAAAAAAAATTAAACAAAAATTGGCTATTTTTTGGGGGGGGTTGCTGGGACAACTAGTTAATATATATATATTATTTGTAAAGGTATTACACGGCAATTTTAGGGGCTCGAGCAGACGGGGAACAGGGGGGGGACGTTTTTCCATACCCCGTAGGGGAGGGGCGGAGGAACCCCCGCGACACCCAAATACCAAAGAGCGGGGGTTCCGGAGACCCTCCCGGAGGGGGGAAATTAGTCCTACCCCGTAGTTCCCCGGAAGGCCGAGAAGACCCCGACTCCTGCCATCGGTGAGGTATACCATTGGGGTATTTAATTTAGTTTTAAAAAAACAAAACAACATTTAATAGAAAGTCTATTCAATTTTAACGAGTAACCATAAAAGGTCCTCTTAATAGGCTTTCTAATCATATTAGTATAACTGTTCCCAATATTTTTAAATTATTATTTATATTATATAATTATAATAATATATATTATATATTATATATATATATATATATATATATATATATATTATATATATATATATATAATATATATATATAGTATATTTATATATATTATATATATATATATATATATTTTTTTTTTTTTTTTTTTATAGTTGTCACCACCAACTCACAGGGCAGAGCCCTATTCAGGGAGGGGGTGTTACACGCCAAATACATCCGCTAGCGCAAATTACGCAGATGAGCCACAGACGCAGGCTTTAAAAAGTGAGGGAGAATAAAATTCAGCAGGAACACAGAAGATGGAAGGAATTCCAACGAACAGAGGTGGCAGGAAAGAAGGAAGCACCGAGCGAACTAGCCGGAGTTACCAATATCTACACAGAACTCGTGAGCAGACACAGCCCCCCTTGTGCTACGGGGCGACGTACAAGGTGGTGGTACCGAGTGGTAAGTTCCCTCGAACACCCTGCGCTACGAATACCTATAGAAACGAGATAAAGCACCAACATCGCGCCGAGAAGATAGAGGGTCAAGTGAAGTCGAAAGTCAGAACAGTTTATAAGCCTTTTTGGCTTTTGACTCGACCATGTCTCAAAAGCATGGTGGAATTGGAAGCCCCCAAGATATGAGAACAGTATACTCCATACAAGGCGGATGAGACCCTTGTATAGCTGGAGTAACTGAGAAGAGGAAAAATAGTCTCGAAGCAGCCTAAACAAAACTCCCAGTTTCTTTGAGGCGACCCTAGCAAACCGTTGTGATGTGAGGTTTCCAAGACATTTTTTTGTTTTATGTTGAATGGCCAAGGTGTTTATATTGTCAACAGGAGAGACGAGAGAACCGTCCGTAGAGATAGGAAAAGTTAGAAGGTGTTTTTAGAGAGGGAGATTTGTCAAAGGAAAGTTTAAAAAGAATTTAATTTCACAAAAGGTGAGACGACCCCAATCGAAAATTCTATCCAGATCAGCGGAGAATAGAACGGAAAGATTGAGACGAGAGCAATTCTAGAAGCAAAGAGGGAGCAGAATTTGAAGTGAATTTGAAGAATGAAGGGTCGAGTCTCGGCATATGAGTGGATAGAGTTGATGTGCAGTGAGAAGATCATTAATCGAAAAGTAAGGAATAAAGTAGGGAATAAGACAGAACCCTGAGAACACCACTATTGACAGAAAGAGAAGAAGTCGCTCCATCAACCACAGCCGATTTGAACGACTTGAAAGAAAGCTAGAAATAAGTAACAAAGAGAAGAGGAAACCCAAAGGAGGGTAGAGCTTTGGAGAGAGAAGTGACGCGTGCCAAACCCGGTCAAATGCTTTGGATAATGTCAAGGCGCCACCACGCAGTCTCCCCGTAGTTTCCTAAGAGCGAAAAAACCATAAATCGGTTAAAATAGGAAAGTATATCGCCAGTTAGACCTTTGAAACGCCGAAAGCCATACTGCGATCGGAAAGAAGAAGAATGAGATCCAGATGGTCTAAGAAGGTGAGAGTTGAGAAGGGCTTCAAAGATCTTAAGATAGAATACAAGTGAAGAGCTATAGGGCGATAGGTTAGAAGGATCAGAGGCGGCTTTCTTTTTTTCGGGATAGGTTGAACATGTGCGTGCTTCCAACACTTGAGGGAAAGTGCTAGTACTGAGACATAGAATATAGTTTAACGAGGGGCGGGTCAGCACGTAAGCACACTCCCTCAAAACTCGGGGGAATGCATCCGGGCACCCCGCCTTCCTAACGTCCATAGATTTCAGAGGCCCATGCACCCGATCAAATGTAATCCAGGAAAGACCTAGGACACCTGAGAGGAGAAGAAGGAGGAGGAGGAATGCCGAATCGTCCAAGGGTGAGTTAGAGGAAAATAGGAGGTACGAAGAGATTGGCCTTTTCAGTGGAGAGTTAGCGACGGAGCCATCAGATCGAAAAAGAGGAGTGAAAGGCAGATTTACAGAAGTTATTAGAGAAGTTTTTTGGCAGAGGCCAGAAAGATTTATCGGAAGAACCAAGGAGGTTATCGCACTTCGTTTGATGAAAGCCCGCTTTGCTCGTCCGCAAGAGTATCCCTGCAACGTTTTCTAGCTGAAATGAAAATTGCGACGAGTGATAGAGAAAACGAGAATTGTTTCCATTCCCGATACGCCCTGTATCTAGCCTGAATGGCAGAGAACAAGCCGAATCGAACCATGGATTACTTGAGGAGAGAAAGAATGTTAGTCAAGAAGGAATGAACCTGCTCATCCCATCACCCGTTACAGATCCCAACCTTACCGGCAGAAGTCGAAGCTTCATCAGAAATCAAAGCAATCATTCAAATTATAGTTAGCGTAGAACAACCGCAAGGCCCCCCATCGGCCCGATCAAAGTGCCAGAAAAGCGAGTAGGGCAGGATGGAGCTGTTGGGAGAGAAAGTATTAAAAATTAAGAAGATATAAGTTGTGGTCAGATTTACCAATAGAGCGAAGGTGGTGTATTTTAAAGAGAAGGACTAGTGGTGAAACATAGGTCAAGGGTGTTCCAAGGATTGGTTGAGAAAATCAGGAACATGTGTGGTTTCTATAATTGAGTGCTCGAGATAATTCACATGCTGAAGTGATAATATATATTATATATATATATAATATATATATACATTTATATAATTTAAAAAAAATAATTAATATAAATATTATAATATATATATTATATATATATATAATATATATATTATATATATAATATATATATTATATATATTTATATATATATATATTAATATATGGTAACATCCCGAGAGCCAGGCACACACCAAAATTATAACAGCTACAAGAAAATAAAAATCATTTTATTAATCAGGAGATATTTTCATCCATGTAAAAAAAAAATAAATAAAATAACGCTTTTGAAAAATTTAAAATTGTTAAAAATGATTTAAAGCTGTATGATAAGCATTGTTTTTTGAGAATTACGAAAAGAAGCTTTGAAGTACGCGAGAACGCGCAAAGTTGCCAAAACTTTGATTTTATTTAAAACTAAAGAAAACCCCATGGGTAAAACTAAAGATGGGACAGAGTCCGGGGTTTCTAGGCCTACCGGGGGTCTTCGTCCCCCTCTGTCCTTCCGTCGGCTCGAAACCCCCTAAAAAGGATATAAAAAGAAAAAATAATATTTTCTACAAAGCGTAAAAATAAAATACTATTTGGTAACTCTTGCTCTCATGAACGAATGAAAGGATTCAAGGTCAATCACAGAGTACGCATGCCAGATCTAAGATTATACTAATACTTAAGGTGTTATAAATAAATATTAGAATAAAATAGATTTTCTTTTTAAGTTTCATCGATGAAATTGCTTGCTGAAATAAACAAAATGTTATTTATTTTCCTGTAGATGTTATAGTTTTCTAGTTACATGCCCTGGGCATCTTCGGGATTGCTGCCACTATATATATATATATATATATTTATATATATTAATCAGTATATATATATATAATATATATATATATATATATATATATATTGGCTTTAACCCCTCCGAATGTGTGGGGACTCCCCCTTCGGGGTGAATCCCCCCCTCCAGGATTCACACCTTTCTGGGGCGCATCCCCTGGTTTCTATCGAAGGTAATGTGTTGCTTTAGAACTCTTGTTGGTTAATGAAACTGTTTATTCGTAGTTAGGTACGTTATGTTAAATATTCATTTGCACAAGTGGAAAATAACTCTGATTTGTTAGAGAAATGAATGAGTTTTTGTAAGATATTACTGTGTTAACTGATGATGATGTGTTTAGAAACGTGAGCCTAAGGTTAAGTTTTGTTGCGTAATGTTAGGTTTGCCCTAAGAATTTTGCTAATGTCTACGATTATTCATAGGTAAATGATGTTATACTTGAAACGAGTGACACTTTGATGAAAGATAGAGGGGGGGGGGAGAGTGTCCATCATATAGTTCAAGATGTTTGGTGTCTTTGATAGATTGGTCACTCTGTTAAGGAGATTTTGTTAGATAATACGGCCTTACCTGTTGATGATGCGTGAAAAGTGGGACTATCGATTATTGTATGACCTGTTAGCTACTTTACCTTTGCTAAGTAGGGAATTGTTCAAGGGTGTTAGCTGTGATAAAATTTCAATACGCCTAAAATGTATGTCGTTTCATTTTACATATATTCTTAGTTGCAGTTTATGATATGTTAGCGTTTAAGTTGATGCAAAACTTTCTGTTGGTTAAGCATATATCCGTAGGTCAGTATATAAAAGAACTTATTTTATGTTATATTTTATCCAAAATGATACTTACGAGATAATGAACTTGAACATCAATCGCTGCGAACTAGATCACGAGGTAGGTAGGATGGGTAGGTGACTGCAGGGATGGGTGGTTTCGATTTACTGATTTACTTGCTTTAAAATCAGTAAACTATTAACGGTTTACTGTGTTATTTTATTCAAGAACTTATTTTATGTTATGTCAGGGATAAATTTTGTTATTTTTGTTATGTTTGGGTTAAACTTTGTTATGTTTGCAAATATTCGCTGGGGATTATGATATTAAGACGAGTTATGATGAACGTTTTTTGTGGTTAAATATTACAGCAAGTTGAATGTAGAACATTTGTTACGATTTAGCCATAAATCATTTGTAAGTATGATGATTAAGACATGTTTATAGCTAAACTTTTGTTAGTATTAGCGATAGTTAATGTAAAATTAACATTAGAATATGTTTAGAGATATGCTTTGCAAACGTGTGAATAGATTACGTTGTACGATGTGTTAGGTATTTACTGACTGTTGTTAAGTGCGGAAAGTTTGTTAATGTTAGTGTTTATTCGTACTAAATGTGTGTTAGGTTTGTCGTTGTACATCATATTCTTAGATTTCAGGTTATGTTATGTTAAGCTTTATTAATGTGAAAG
>JABUQX010107677.1:12500-15000 GCA_015478945.1 Trachelipus rathkii
GGTAATTTATTCTAAATTTATTTTTCAAATCGACTTTCAAGCCCTGGATTTGGTTTTGTAATATATCATGGAAGATATTGGGAAATGGAGAATGTTTATCCAAGTAAATAAATCTGGGAATTAAACTTTTCGGGATCACACATTCGTTTTTGCAGTCATTAAGAAATTTTAAATTATTTTTTAGTAGATTTGCTGTTGTTAATGAATCTACATACCTGTAAAACACTTTTTTTGTAGTATAGTTTTGTTGTAAAAAGATTAAAGCCTCTTGGTTGGTATCAGGGTACATAATTATTGATAAACTTCTGCAATGCACGCAGTGAATATATGTATTGATAATTTAATCCCCTTGAGGCGACACAAAACCAAAAAAATTCTTCAAGGAATGATTTTTAATACACTATTTATTTACATTAAATTTGTTATCAACAATTTAATATTAAATTAAAAGGAAATAGCTAAGATTTAGTTCTAGCTTTCGCATCCGTTGGCGGTATGCATCCTCAGGAACTGATGTGAATGATTGAAGAAGGATCCAAATTTAACTCTCTTTTTTGTTGGCAACCTGGTGTAGTAGTTAAATAAGTTTCAAAATATTGAGATTAAATAGACTTCAGGATTTTGTTGAGCTTGGTCGAATTTTTTAAATAGAAATTAGTAACATTATCTATTGATGGATTGCCTGCTTGATTATTGAAATTCTTGGAGTTTTTTATTAAGAATGATTCAGTTAGCTTTCTGTTTTTAGTATTTTGAATAGGTGCTATTAATCTGTTGGACGGAAGATCGATTAAATGATTTTTTGATCTTCTATGTGCAGTCAAAGATGAACCAATTTTATCCCTGAGTAGGTCATGAGAATGCTGATCTATTCTAATATCTAAGTTATTTGTTTCGCCTATATAGCAACTTCCGCAATCTTTACATGGGATAGTGTATATACCAGATTTGAGATTCGTATGATTATTTTTAGGTTTAAGGGTATGCTTTAGTGTTAGTAAGTTAGATTTTGTAGTTTTAATATCGGGAGGTATATATTTTTTTATTTGTTGTGTGTTTAAATTGGGAATTGGTAATATGTTTTTAAAGTTATTATTATTTTGTTCAGAATTTAAGTATCTATTTTTGGCTAGTTTTAGTGCTTTATAAATTACGGATTGAGGATAGTTAAGTTTTTTAAAAATATTGATAATGAAATTTTTTTCTTTATCTAAGTATGCAGGGTCACAGTTTCTCATGGCTCTCAAGAACAAATTTGAAAGTACTGCTATTTTTGTGGATATTTCATGAAACGAAAACCAATGTATATAGGAATCTGATGCGGTGGGTTTTCGGAATATCTGATATGAAGGAGGATTATTGTTGGACCATGTAATTAGTAAATCTAAAAAGGGAATAGTGTTATCTTTTGAATATTCTATTGTAAATTTTATATTGTGATGTATATTATTAATGTAATTAAATATACTATTTATGTTTGTGTTTTTTGGTATAAAAGCCAGTACATCATCCACATAACGGTACCAAACTATTGAATGAAATAAGGGGTTGGTGAATAAAATATATTTTTCAAATAACTCCATATATATGTTGCTGATAGTGGGGGATAAAGGAGAGCCCATGCTAAGTCCGGATATCTGTTTATAATATTTATCTTGAAATTTGAAATAAGCGTGTTCTAAGGTAAGAAGTATAAGGGACTTGATGAGGGTGAAAGGTATGGAGAAAGTAATATTGTTTGAATTTATATGATTTTCTAATAGGTTCATGGTTGTGTTTATTGGTACATTGGTGAATAATGAAACAACGTCAAAGCTAACTATGTTATAATTAATATAAAGGTAAAAAAATAGTTATTTTGTATGAGGTGTTGAGAATTTTTGATGTGTGATGTGGAGATGTTTCCTATTAGAGGGGTGAGTTCATCTGATAACCATTTGGCAAGTTTATATGTAATGTTATTGATATTAGATATTATTGGACGTAAAGGAGTATTGTCTTTATGTATTTTTGGGATGGCGTAAAACTGTGATAGGGTTGGTAAATAAGCATTAAATTTTATTATGAGGTCTTCGTTGTTGGGTAGAATTTTGGTTAAAGATTTATTGAAGGACTGTTGTGAATTTTTTAAAGGATTGTTCATGATTTCGGTGTAAATGGAATGGTCGTTAAGTAATTGAAATGATTTGTTTAAATATTCAACACTATTCATAATAACTATTTTTTTACCTTTGTCAGATCGGGAAATCGTGATATTTGGGTTTTTTTGAAGTTTAGAAAGTGCCTGATGAAATCTTCTAGGGTAGTAAATATAATATTGCGAGTCCAGTTGAAGTTTAAGAAGAATACCTAGTAGTATGTCATTGTTGTTGTGTCCGTCTTGATTTCTTGCTTTCCACTGATTAAAATTATTGAGCATTGGTAGCCATGGATCCCGATTGTTCAAGGCAAAATTTAAGCCATATCCTAGTAGAGTCATTTCTATATCTGACAAACGGTA
>JABUQX010107677.1:25000-52500 GCA_015478945.1 Trachelipus rathkii
AAATGCACGAAGTACTTTTTCGATTTTTTGGGTTTTGTGCTCAGCAATGTCCAAACAATTTTTTGGAAAAGTGAAATTTTGATATATTTTTTTTCTACTCGTCCGATCAACATCAAATTTTCAGGGCTTGTGTAGTCCGGCGAGATGCATCTTTTTAACTTAGATAATTTTTTGTATACTTAAAAGAAAATTTTTGAAAAATTTCCAAAAAATATATTTTTTTAAAAATTTGTTCCAGAAACAAATCCACAACTACTGTATATACAAAGAAATTATTTAAGTAAAAAATGTGCATCTCCATCGAATATATATGCTCTGAAAATTTCATCGACTTCACAAGAAAACAGAAAAAAAATTATCGCAATTTTTCATTTTAAAATCCAAAAAAAAAGAGGGTTTTGAAATTGGACAACGCTGAGCACAAAACTCAAAAAATCAAAAAAGTACTTCATGCATATTGTAGGTAATGGACCCATCTATGCATATTTCAAGTTTGAAGTGATTTCGAAAAACATTCTGGAAGTTGATGTGAGAAATGTCAAAAACATGGGTTTTGAAAAATTGAAAATTCTGAAAGAATGACTAGAAACAAAAAAAAAACACTCGAAAACGACGTTTTAGTTGGCAGAACTAATAAAGAGTTAATCGTCCCCTGACGTTAAGTGGAGACCTGTTCCTCCTCAAAATTTAATTTTGACACCTTTTTTATGGTGCAAAATGAAAACTTGTTCTCAGGTATATGATACAGTTGAAAGAATCTTAAACAAAAGAACTCTGTTGGAAATATTAAAATCCACTTGTTTATCTTTCCACCGGATGGTTTTACTTCAGTACCCAGTTTATACTTTATGTTGGACAGTCTATGACACTGCTTAGTTAAATTTCCTTATCTTTGAAAAACTTGTGTGAATGGGGCTCTTTTTATTACCACCAATTAGGTATATCATCTTGCGAAAACCAGGGCTTTACAGTCTTAAAAATAAAGAAAACTTTGAGGAGGTAGATATACTTAGTTAGTGTGTGGGTTGCTGCAATTATCGTAATGAATTGCACATATCCTTACCATTTACCAAAGCATATTATAGATGAGGAAATACATGTATTATGTCAGCTACTAATGCATTTTTTTCATTATATAGCAAGTGAGTCCAGGAATTATTAAAACAAATTTTTACTCAAGATTTACGTCAGAAAGGATGCAAGAACTTCACAAACTATTGCCACCTTTAGAACCGGAAAACATAGTGGATGTTATTGTACAGTTACTGTCTTTCCCGCCTAATGTCGAAGTATGTCATCAAAATCCGTTTATTCATTCTTTTATTTAATTAATAAATATGATTATTTTACCCATTTCGTTGATTATTTTCTACTTTAATTTTACAATTCAGGTTATTGTAAAGCTTTTATAATTTGATTATTCATCGAGATTTTAAGTTATAATATTATTTTCTCATTGCAGGTACGTGACATAATTGTGACTGGCAAAAGCTAAACTTTGTGACTAATACAAACAAAGTGGATAAATAAACATTTTAAAAATAGTTTCATTGTATTTATTTATTTTTTGTTTGTATGTATCTTTTTTAATGATTTTTTTTCAATTTTTTAATTGAACATTTACTGTCAATAATTTTATTATTTTTAAAATACAATTATTATAATTTGATCATTAGTTTTATTAACAATTTTAAAGCATTTTTAAAAACACTGATACCCTTTTGGTGTCTATTTGAGGGGGCAGAGAACCATGTCTCCCTTCAAATGCCCTTTGCTTATAAGATCGATACTTCATATATACCAAAACTTTTAATACCTTATCTTATTATCCGTCATTTATGACAATGTGTTCTTCCGTTGGTATGAAGAATATAACCATAATCAGGGCTAGGTATGTAATATTTATACGCACCTGCTAGTCTGAAAAAGTTGACTTATAGCTATGCTCGAGAATAAAGTACAAATCTTGAATCATTTAGAAAAATTTAGCATTTGGAACTAATGAAGAAAGTTCCTAACATAGAGTGCAATGTAAGTAAGTTATTTATACCTCGCTAGTCAATCTAAAGCTTGATAGCATAGTTAGTTCTCTCTATACTCAAGAAATGTTTATACCAGAGGAAAAGGAAAATTAATTATTTTGAACTATGTGACATGAGCAAAACGCATTTCCAAAGCTTGATCACATAGCTAATAGAATGAATGACACATTTAATTAAATGTGTTTATTAAAACTTGGTACCAAAAATTAAATAGTTTTCAGTCATAAAGGCTGCAGTTATGAATAAAAATTTTAAAATCTAAAGCTCATCAATTACAATAGGAACCTTAACTACTAAAGCATTTTGAACGTGCAATGAAAGAGAAAGAAAAGATAACTATTGGAGGTGTAGATCTAAGAATACGACCATTTAAAAAAAAAATATTAACCAATGAGTTTCAGCTTTGTATTCAACTCTACACCTATTATCTGTTACAATAAATAAGAACATAAGAAAATAGTGACAATTAAAAGACAAATGGACCTTTCAAAACAGTCGCAGTAAAAAATTATATATATTTAAATTTTCATCATGCATATTATTAACCCAACTCCGTTATTACAAATGCAGCATGCAATTTATTAAGCAAAATTAAAAACTGCCAAATACCAAAATGGATTGTCAAAATACCCATCAGTCAATGTTTAACTACGAACCTACCAGTAAGACCTATTCATGATACACTATATAATATCCAGATTATCGAGTTCATGTAATATATTTAGACTTCAGCAAAGCTTTAGATAAAATACTCCATGTGAGGCTGATGCAAAAGGTATGACATTGTTGCATAGATTGAGTGGTTGAGGAATAGAAAGCAGGTGTACTACTGTATGGCAATAAATTATCATGAAAAATGGTGAAGAGTCGCTTCCCTCAGGGATCATTGCCGGACCACTATTGTTCCTCATACACTGTATATAAATGATTTGGACCAGTGATTTAAATGTAAGGTTTCTAAGTTTGCGGATGATACCAAAGTGACTACCTCTGTAAAGAATAATGATGGATGTATGAAGATTCAAAATAATCTAGTTCTGGGAGTCATACAGTATCTTGTTATCATTCAAATGTTTTCCTATACGATGTTTAGTAACTTTTACAAAATTTTACTACTAGAGATGCTAAACTAATTAGCTTATCATTTCCAAAATTTTCCTTAAAACCTTTCTTATAAATAGGGCACAACGTATACCATTTCCCATTTCCCCGGCGCATAATCAAATAAAAAAGATTGTTTAAAAATTAGATATAATGCTTATGCAAATGCTGCTACTATTTTACAAATTTATCATATTCTATGATATACACACACCTTCAAAGCATGCAGCTTTACTTCGGTCAATATAGTCCAGTAATGATTTAATTCATTTTACCTCAGTTTCAAACGTTGTAAGCCTATTCCTTACATGCATAGTAGAACCTATTAGTCTCTAAACTATTTTTCAATCTTTCCTTAGTAAAAACTGAAGCAAAATTACTATTGAAATGCTAACTAACCTCTCATCTGAACATTAAATTTTAACAAAGCAATTGTCTTATTATTCCTTTTAAATTTATAAAAGCTGAAAAACTTTTTCAGGTCCTCATTACCATTACTTGCTAAATTAATTTCCGCCATCCTCTTTGCTTTCTTGTTAACTGAGTATGTTCATTTCTAACTTTCTTTTAATTATCTAAATCTTCCTCGACTTTTTTAAAAAACAGCCACGCCTTTCACAGATTTTCCTTCTCATCTCTCTATTCCACAAACTAGGTTTTCTTTTCGCCACCCTAATGGGTCTCTATAAGACTATATTTAAATCACACTGACTGAAAATTAGTCCATTAATCTCATTGTCTAGTCAATTAAGTTAAGCATGGCTGAAAATTTTGAAAATCAAAAGCCTTTTCATTTTTGACTTACTGTAGGTATTTTATTTATTACGTTTCTTTAAGAATTTCACCTTCCAATCAACTATGATAATATAATTAATTTTGTAAATTTTGGATTGAAAATAAAGTAAATAATTTTTTTTCCTGGGATTTAAGAAATACTTCTTCGGTAAGTGAGCATTTTATTTTTGGAATGGTTTTCCTTGGGTGGTAATCGTTGATAGTTCACCTGCAACTTTTAAAAATAGGTTGGAAAAGGATGTGAATGATTTGTTTATTTAGTTAATATACATTATTGTTTTTTATATTCCTGTTTTGATTGGGACATTACCTTTAGTATAGTGGTTGTAACTTAAAGTAAAAAAAAAACTTGCATGTTTGACTTTATTACGAGTTGGTTCCTATGATTGGGTATTGTAGGCATTGTGTATTTTTGTGTAGCATATTCTTTTTAACTTAAATTGCAATTAAAGTACTGATGTTGGATACGACACACTTGTATTATTTGTTTTTATTAGAAATCCCTGGGTGTTGAGATTTGTGTAATACATCATTTGGGCCCTATTATCTTTTCAACTCACAGAATGTAGCTTGAATGTCCTGAATTATGTACTAGAAACCGAGTTCGGCCATCAATCCGTCAACGTTTATTTACGCACACACACGCACACACACCTACACCTAAACACACACACACACACACAAAAGGAAATTTAGATTGTAAAATATTATTGGAAAGCACTTATGCCTCTTTCCGTACAATAAAATTCGAAATCATACAACAACAAAATTGGACTGTTGTATTCTAGACAATAAAAAATATTTTCGGGAACCATGAATGTAAATTAAACGCTAAGGCACCGTTGCCTTAGAGCAGATATTGGTAACCCTGGAGTCGCAGGCAGTCATTTTTTTTCTATTGAGGAAATAATTTCATCTTTCTAACATAGTGCAAGAATAGCAAATAGTGGGCTACTCTTGCATTAAAGTTAGCATTTTATATTTACTCAAAGTTGGCAAGAATTGTTTAGATTGATGAAAATTAAATCACATAGTGATAGCGTTTCGCTACAATAAAATATATAACAAAATAATAATAAATAATAAAAGGAGGTAGTGATCTATTGCTTCGTTGTCATTTTTAAGAAGATTCTACTCTTTGGACAGCTCCCCATTCCTTCCTGGAAGCTCATAACATTTGCTGAAAATAAAAAAAAAATTACATTAATATCTTAGAAATTCTCAGTACTTTGGGTGCAATTCTCTAACGCCTTAAACTAATACTATGTTTCTAGTGTTTCCCAGTAACAATTAGAAAATCAGTGTTTTGTAATCAGAAAACCAAATTGACACCTTCAAGAAAATCACATATCATGTTCAAATGTTTTTCAGATAAAGATGTCTTAAAATTATTATATACCTATTTTATGGTATAGATAAATAAATACATATTGAAAAAATATTTTCAGTTTATGACATTGAAGATTTTGAATTTAAGCGTCTAATACTCCTTATAAAAATAGCAATGAAGCTAAAAATAAGATTATTTTAAATTCAAGCATTAGGGTAGACGTTAGCTGGCAGTTAATCAATCTTGCAACAGTTTGTTCCGACAATGACTAAACCGCGCTGGCAGGTGAAGTTGAACCGCCAGCCGAAGAGGCAAGAACACACACACGCAACTAAATTGTTCAGTCTGGACATGGTTTACACATACTGTAATTAATTGCGGTCATTCAATTAATTATTTAATCGTAAGTGAGCTCAGATGTATTAAAATATGCATGTCACAAAAAGGTGTAATTTGTTGCGCAATTAAACTGTATCTGTCAAAACAAACGTCTTAGTTGATGAGATTTACAGTTGCAGATGTGCTCGTTGTTATATAACCTATTGTAATGACTCACACCAACCAAAATTGTTTTTCACAGTTTGACAATGTTCTGTCAGCAACCTAACTTTAGCGTATCAGGATATGATTACTTCAAATAAAATTCACAAATTTAACGGTATATTTATGTAACTTTAAAACGTTATTCTTATATTATAGTAAAATAATGTTAACCTTTTCAGGGATGATTCCAATCAGGTTTATGATCGAAAAGGTAACTACTTTAGTAGATAAAATAACAAAATAGTTTAACAAAAGTACTGCATAAAATCGGCTTTTTAGTATAAAAAAATCTCACTCAAAATAGTCGTTCTTTAGGTGCCATGACATTTGGCTAAAAGACAATTGGCAGAATGGACATTTGGTCGAACGGATATTTGACCGAACGAGCATTGGGCAAAAATGAAAATAGATATTAAAAACAATACAGTCATTTCCTAACTTAACCTAACAATTTATCATAGCCTGACCTAACTGAATCTAATTTATTTTAGGTTAAATGTTCAGACTCTTTTTTTAATTATAGACAATGAAATAGTTTCTTAAGTAAATACAGAAATGCATGGGACAACAAAAATTCAATCACTTCTGAGCTAACCTGCCGTACAAGACTTAAAAGTTATCAATACTTTTGTTATCATTACCCTGGCCTTTGAAAACAGCATATATACACAAATATATAGGAACATTAATTTATGTGCGAATGTAGCCCTATAAATGTTTAAAAGCATAGGCATCCTTACCTTTTAGCATATTATATTGTTCGATTAATTGCGTAAGATAATCAAATCCATTCATGTCTGCGCACATAGTCGGAGTCAAATCATTTTTGTCCTTGAATTCTGTGGGAACGTTGCAGGACAGCAAAAATTGGACCACTTCTGAGTTTCCCATTGTACAAGCCTTGAAAAGTTGTCAATATATTAGTTTTGTTATGACTATTTAAAATGGATCATAAATATTATTATTTGTTTTTAATAGTTAAGGAAATATATTTATCAAGTTCTAAGTCTTGTATAAACTTTATTATAGGTTATATTTATTTTTGGAAATGTATTTTGATTTGTATGTGATATGTGACCTAAGAATTTAATTTGGGCCTATCTGAATTACTTAAAAATGAGATTAAAAATTGGCCCTTTGTCTAAAATGCTAAACTATGTATGATATACTGAATTGAAGGTAATGGACATTTGCATGTGTTGAAAACTTAACGTAAAAGAGATTATAAAGTTTTTGACCAAAAACTACAGTGAAACTTTGTGGTTCTAGCTTTCGATTCCAGTAACAGTTGCGGTTCAAGCCCCAGTTCCTACTATGGTTGAGGAACTTCATCCAGTTCCGATTCTGATTCTGATTTGGTCTCAAATTCCTCTCTGGTTGAGGTTTTGTCTCCAGTTCCGGATCTGGTTTCGATTCCAGTTTCAGCACCAGCTCCGACTCCGAATCCACATTATTTTAATATAATGTTTATTCTTCTTCTGTTGCAGACCATGGATTGTATACCCATTTTTTCTGTGATGATTGCAAAGATTCTGTGAATCATTCCTCCCATAATTTTATTCATTGTTTTTTACATTTCTTTATCAGTTCTTGGGAAGAATGATTGACGATTCTTCTAACGTTGTTTTCTTTAGTTTACTTTATTTTGTGTATTTGTTATTTTTTGTGCGGTGTTTAACAAATAAGTGTTTTTTGTTTTGCTTCAGTCGTAATTAAAGTTATTAAAATTAAAGTACAGGTAATTATAAGGTGTTTAGGTGATTTTGGATAAAGGGACAATAACTTACCCTAGGTGACTTTCTTAAACACTAAGTAGTTGGTGAAGTAAAAGAAAAAAAGATTAAAGTTGAAGGCAGAAAAATTAGGTTAAATTAAGGTACTGGTTGTATCTTTTAAAGTAAATTTTGATCTATTTTCAATATTAATTAATTCATTGATGGGTACGGGTAATAATTGAAGGTAGGTTGCAGTAAGTCGTGTTGTGCACAACTAGGCTTGGGTATCCTAACTTCAATTTATTGTTTTGACTTGTATAATTGGGTTATTTATTTTTATCATTTTCATGGTTATGATTTTTTATTGAGCGATTACTTTAATTTAATCATTGTCACCAAGAAGAAATATTCAGATAAATTTTCAATTCAATAGGGGTAAATAAAGTATAAAAAGTAGAGACTTTAATTTTTCTCTGTGCTAGATATTATAGAATAGTTAACTTTGTTTAATTATAATATGAGTAATTATTTATAGCCTTTAAAAATGAGATAAATAGAACTTACAGCATGAAGACCAGTTCTGCTACAGATGTCTGTCAGACTCATATCACAGCCAGCAGCATCCAAGGACCTCAGACGAGTCAAATTATTATTCCCAGCTGCTGTTACGATAGTTTCACCAAGAAACAAAAGCGGCTCAACTAAGTGGGCTCCTGTTTTGCGGAGTAAAAATATAATCTGAAGAGAAATGAATATAAAGTTATTGATCAAAATAGAAGTAAATAGGTTAAAAAAGTTTCCGAAATGTATTTGCATGCGTAGCAACTAGATAAAACACTAAAGGAGTGCTTCCTTCTGAATAAGACATTCATATAGCCACTAGAGTTTACTTATTAAACATCATCGTTTCAAAAATATTATATTGTATGATTGTTGATGTTTAGCCAGTAAATATGTTGTTTTTATCACTTCACTTGATCGGGTAGATGGTTTCATAATAGCTTAAATATTTTAAAAGCAACTAAGGTTTCTTGTGATATTAGAAAATGTTTGTGGTTTTCATAATAATATTATGAGTATGTGTTAGTTTGAAATATAAGCAGCAGTAAAACATTATATGATAAATAAAACAGATCCTGCCACCTACATTCATGTTATCTTTTTCTACTGCCGTCCAGAGTGGAGTGTGACCATTACTATCTCTCAAGTGAACTGATGCTCCATTCTCCAAAAGCCACCTGACAACAACTTCATCACCTTCTGATACTGCAACATGTAATGCTGTGGTCCCTCCAGTTATCGTGAAATTAATATCTCTGATCTTTGAACATAGAGAATTTAAAATAATTACATTGTGCATATGTGAACATAACTTTAGGAAGCATTTTAACAATTCAAGAAACTTTAAAATAGAACTAACTTACATATGGCAATAATTCTTTTAACTTTTCTAAGTCACAGTTAGAGACAGCATTAAAAAACAACGTCGGAACCATCATTTCTTTAACCTATATGAAGGGAATAAATAAAGTATTAAACCATATTACATATTACTTCCAGATTAAATAGCAATAGCATCTTATTTGAATGCAATTCAATGCAACTAGTTTACCTGTTCAACTTCTGCTGAATCTGACAATTGTAAAGCTTTCGTTAAAATACTTAAAATTCCAGTTGAACCAAAGTCAGCGTCATCATCATTCAATGCTGTCAACTCTCCTCGAATATTTTGCATTAACATCTGTGTAAATGATAAATCACTTTTACTTTATCAGGGATTATACATTGCACCCTTGCACTACATTGTCAGTGATAAATACTATTTAAATAGTATATCACTGAAGTTAAAATATCTCTCATAGACATATACTTAATTCCAGTCTCATAGCTTATAAAAACAGCTTCATGAATCTTATTATCAAATTAAATTTTCACAACTATCCTTAACCTAAATGGGGTAATGTTCATAAGTTTTGTCTTTATTACCCTAAAATAATATAATCGAATAACATAATCATTTAATTATAATAACAAAAAATATTTATATTAAAGTTCAAAAAATAAGGAATGCCTTTATCTCTCAATTTTTGAACTTATGACTGTATACCTTTATAGGTATTTCGATATCATACCTTACATTTTGTTTCCCAATCCCAATCCTTCCCAGTAATGTAGCTTAATTTTGTAAGGGCTGCTTCAGGCGTCATGTCAAACCCAGGAAACACTCCGGCATCTCGCAGTATCTGCAAATTGTAAGAAGCATTCATATACTCAGATAAGTATTCTTCATGTAAAAAATAGCTGTAACAGATGCTAAAATATATAATGTAAATTTTAAGGCAAGTTTGATAAGAATAAAATATGTTCCCATAGTACCTCTCCTGTCTCGTATATGGCGTCAACACCTCCGTGTGAACATTGGGTAATATTAACTATAAGAACACCCCTTGATGTAGCTTCTTTTAGAATTTCAAGAATGTCTTTCCTATTCGATGGGATGTTACCTGAACCATACGTTTGCAAAACTGCCCCAGCTGTAGGGGGCTGTAATAACGTTCGAACAGTTTCTGTAGAGATTGAAGGGAATAGGCGTAGGAGCCCAATGTGACGATTTAGTTGATCCGTTACTTCGAATTTTGCAATTGATTTGGGGTGAAAAACCAGACGATAATCGACTAAAAGGAAGAAATATTTCAATAAAAAACGAGAAAGTCAAAGATAAAGCAATTGACCCAAATCATTTTTTCAGGTAAAAATGTAAATTCCAAAACAAATTTGAAACTTTATCTTTTATTCTTGTTTCTTATAAAAAATGTAATAGCTTAATTAAATATACACATGTTCTTAAGAGATGAATGGTACTAAATATTACTAAAAAAAACAGTTATTCATATTAAAAAACAATTAGTAAATTAATTAATAACCCATTTTTAAAAATAATTCATTTAACGAATACTCCAGCGAAATTTAATGTAAATTATTTATGTGATATTGAAAAACTTTAAGGCCAGAAATTCTATACAGATCATTTTCTTGTACCTTGTATTGATATTCCTGCGACAGCTAAAGGAGACAAATTTGGAGAATCAAATGCGTCCAGACTTCCAGCAGAAACTTTAACTGTCCTGTTTCCTCTGTACAATTTATTATTGAAGAAGACAGTCACTTCGGGTATTGAATATAATCCCGCGATTATCACAGAGCCTATGAAGTTATCTCTTCCATCACTACGGGTCTCGAATAATGGTATCTGTAAAGGATATTTAAACCAATAGGTCAAAAACTGTTAAGCACATTATAATTTGTCTATAAACTAATAATATAATGTGGTATGGCGTAATTTTTTTTTCTAATGTGAAATGGTTAAGCAAAGAAAATATTAAGGGTTACTTTAATTTCCCTATTAATGGGAAATAAATACATTTTAATTATTTAGTGTATTATTATAAGTTTTATTTTTTCTGTAAATAATCTTTTTATTCCATAGAAGCCATTGTTATATTTTGAGATTGGCCTGATATTATAAAAATGATCACAAATATATACATAGGATTTATGCAACAATAATAAAAAAAAAGGAAATTTGTAATTATAAACCTAAATTACTTATTATAGTTTAGAAACCATATTCAAATGCAAGTGTTTGTGAACATAGTAGAAAAACAAAGTGGCAGAAGCTGTGTAGTTTTGTATGAACAGTGCTTCCACGATAATAAAATATATAAAAGTCGGAACTGTTGAAAATTAAATATAATATATAGAAGACAATAATCTCTTAACTTAATATTCAAAGTTATTTCTTAACATATAACGTAATTATTATTTCTTATACCTTTTCTCTCCTTCTCTCTCTATTATTCTCTATTAATCATCCTTATTATTTCTTTCTCATCTCTATATTAATATATAATTTATATTTTGTTATATATATTATAATTAATTAAATTTATAAAATAATTACTATATTATAATTATATATAATTAATGATATTATATATAGGGGTTATTATAGACTTATACGTGGTCGGGTTTAAAATTATAGAGTAATTAGCGCTAATAGGTAGTTAGATGAGTAAGCTCGTCGTAGAGCTAAAAGTTCTTATGAAGTGCGATTATTACGATGGGGGTTGCTGCTTATCACTTAAAAAATTGTTAATTATTAGTAGAAGTCTAATTAATGGATAGGCGTATTTTGGAGGGTAAGTCGAAACTTGGTTTTTGATCTAGGTATTATACGGATTTAGAGTTGAGAAATATTGTCTGTATATTATAGGCGCTTGGATGCGGGTGCGAAATACGTTTTAATATTTATGTGATTAATAATCAAAACTTATATAATTTTTTGTATATTTTTTCTTAATTATTATTTATTATTCAGAACCCGTAGATTATTGAATTCGATGGTATTCCAAAGAATCGTAAGGAGATGTTGTCATAGGGCCTATACCTCGGAGGATTGTTCAGTCGAGTAATTAATTAGATATACTGTTAGACGATTTCATGATCGTTTTCATAGCTACTGGAATGATTGTAAAAAAAGTCGTAGTAGTATTGAGTCAGAGAGGAAGGTAGTCAATAAAAAGGATGTGAGTCGGGAGTATTAGAGAGTTGACATGGGCTTAACAGATGCTGAGCCGGGTACCGAGTGCTAAAGTTATAATATTATGTATATAATGTAATCAAGTTATTAGTGTCTTTTAATAATGTTAATCAACAACGAAACGTAGTATCTTGGAAATAATATAGAGGGTTTTAATTGTAATTGATTAGGTGCTGTGGACCCAAGAGAGATTGTGGAGGTGTCGCTTTGATATAATTTAGTTCGTTTTAAGTGTGATGAATGTAGAACATTATCAAATTTATGACCTGATAGGAGTGATGCGATTTAATTTCGAAGGGGTGGAAGGGAAGTAAGTTTGGGAAGACTAGAGTGTTTGGTTACTCTTTAGAAAGGAGATGTAGGAAGGAGAGAGAGAGAGAGACGCGAAGAAGCATGGAGAGACAGAGGAGAGGGGATGATGCGAGAGGGGGAGATGAAGTCAGTAAAAGCATTCAGTTAGGATTTTGCCTATTTCTATTTACAAGTTTTGATTTTAGATGGCTTTCCTGATTTTCCACACATTGCAAATTTTTTTACTTCAAAATTATTTCGAATTCACTTCTGTGGCTCTTCTTTATATTTTAATTTATTATTGTGTTTAATAAAATATAATTTTAACTTAAATATTTTTAGTGATTTTCTATGTTTATAACTTAAAAAAATTTGGGTGTATTTACATACGCTAAAGCAGTTAAAATAGTAAATCAGGTAAAGTCAACAACAATTTTAGCTCTCTCCACCCTCCATGTTATCCTATTGATCTTATTGATATATTGATCTTTGATATATTATATTAGTCATAATTTGCTAAGAGGGTTTTTACATAAACTATGTTATTGTTATTTTACTACCTGAGCGCAATAATCAGTAAGTTTTATTATCGAACACCAACACACTTATACCATCCAATTCTTCACACGTGACGTATATGTTCTATTGAGTACTGTATTGATATACATAGTCATATATAATTGGTATATACACTAAATTGTAATGTTTTACCTTAGCTAAACAGTAATTTAATGCAGTAATTTTATATAAAGTTTTTATAGATTCAGAATAACCAATGATCACCATGACACTATCTCTCACCTATTCGGAGGGCATACCGGGTTCTATTGAGTTTTCTATTAATTAGATTCTATTTGCTTCCAGTTAGCTCTCTATTTTACTTAAATTGTTTTATATTTCATAAACACATTTTATTTGGAGCGTACTATTAGAGTTTTATCAGTGTAAATCACATCAACCTGCTACAATTTTGTCGGATTCTGGGGTGGGGACTATCCATTCATGGATCCATTGATTTATTCGATATCAGTCAATCATTTATATTTATACTAAATTGTTATGGTTCTACATTCCGTTAGTAAGTTGTAAAAATTCAGTAAAAAAAGTAAATCAATGGACCCCAAACCCCATGGTAGCCATTCATTGCTTACACATTTACACTAATGATATCACTATTTTGATTTGTTTCACTATTGATCTTCATGTACATTTCGAGTATATCTTTTGTGATAACTCATTAAATTCGTTCTTTTATACCTGCCAACAGAAAAGTATGCTAACGTAATAGTTTTCACATTTACTCATTAAGATAATATATCCTAACCCTTAGAGCTAAGGATATATTAATGTCCAAGACCATAACTACACTTAAGCACATAAACTGATTCACACTTAACAGCATTAAA
Organism: Trachelipus rathkii; assembly: GCA_015478945.1. NCBI lineage: Eukaryota > Metazoa > Arthropoda > Malacostraca > Isopoda > Trachelipodidae > Trachelipus > Trachelipus rathkii. The sequence continues at coordinate 38,824 of JABUQX010107677.1, forward strand.
AGCTTTTATACACCTCACAACTTTTGGGTAATATGGCAGACCCTCGCAATCTATACAGCCATTAACCGGGGCAGAACTTAATAACCTTTCCACACGCAAAACACTATCTCGCCAGGCCACACACACATACTCACAACTACATAATTCACAGACACACAACTCTATTAAAAACTAAATGGGGAAATACACGGGGAGAAGAGATGGGTATAGCACGTAAAATGCGCAATTTTAAACTAAAATGGTATTACTTTATATGTTAAAAATTACGGGAAACTAATACCAAACTTTGAGTGGAACTACTGGTTAGTTACTTTTCTATCTTATAATCAAAATCAAGATCATTCTCTTCCTTCTTGTCGAGCTTATTTCTGAACATTTTCACACTCCTGACACATTTTTCTTCATAACAATAAGTTCTTGATGGTTATATAAGGAAATATTTGCAATATTCTCTTTTTTTTTTCTTTGTTTCTCTTTCTTTTTAATCAACTCTTGTACGTCACGGGATAATAATTACCGTCGAGATAGCAAAGGAATTTCTACTATTTTCCTACTATTATGCCGGTACTGTCCTACTATTGTCCCTACGTAAGGATGAATTATCCAACCCAACAGCTACCACTCTCTCAATTGTCTCCAAAGTTACTTTGAACATAGAATAAAATTGTGTGGCTAGTTTAGCAATGGTGGTAGTCAAACAGGCATTTTCAATCAAATTGAAACTATATTTATATGAATAATTTTTTCTATAAAATCATTCGTTTAATTTTTATTTTATTTTCGTATTTATTTTTTTATTATATTTTAAAGTCTGCAACTAACGCCATAATTCATTCTACGGCAGGGAACCTCCTATGGTAATTGCTACCATAGGACCGGTGGTAATTCGAATCCTCGGGCTCGTTGCCTTTACGATACGACTCCTGTCACCTAGCCCAATAAATATACATTATTCCTTCGCGCCAGATCATTCTACTCTTAGAATATCATTTGGGTTACTATAAGTTACCGACATTGTTTCTAAAAAATATTTATTTAAGTTTACAAAACTCCTAAGAGATCCTTAATTTAATAATATTTGCATGCATCCTGGTTATGCTTCGTTCATAGTATAATCCTTAAAATATCTTAATTTTTTGTTTATTACGCGGCAAGAATTATTTATAATTATTCTAAGATGATGTTTATGAATCTTTAATATAACACATGTTTCTATGTTTCTATCTCAAAACTCACAAACACATAACTTCTCTTTAAAAGATAAAAAATAAATAATGATTAAATAAATTATAATAAATAATTAAATAAATTAAATCAGTGAATTCTCACGTTTTACTTCCAATATTTAAAAAAATAATTCTCGTCCTTCATTCTTATAATTCAAACGTTTCTTTTGCTCTCAACTCGCTTTGTTAAACTTGAAAATTTTTTACATCTATGTGCGTATGGCGCATTTCTTCGAATTATATACTATTATATAATTGATTTTGACTGATATGACTCTCAATGTGATATTGTGTGATTTCTACTTAAAATCCACAACGGCACTTAATAAAACCATTTTTGATGGAACTTTTTGTGACAAACCCGCAGAAGACCCAAACCTTTTTGTTATTACAAAATTACCTCGTAGTCAACCGATTACGTACAAGCAAACAAAGGTGTGCATTATCGAGCATACGAGAACACAGTCCCATCGTGCCATAGGATGAGTGCTCCATTCTTATAGTAAGTAATTTTTCAGTCACCTACAGTCCAATTTACTTTTCATACTGTGGTTATAAAAGCTCGTCATTTCATCCTCGTCTTGCATTGAGCATAATGTATCCGAAGAACGGCATGTATGATCTTCAAAATTTAATTTTTCTTTAATAATAGATATAATTAATAATCAAAATATATAATAATAATTAATAATAATAATAATATAATAATAATAATAATAATTAATAATAATAATAATAATAATAATAATAATAATTAATAATAATTATCAATAATGGATAATCAATAATCAATCAATAATGAATAAATAATAATAATAATAATTTCTGCATGATATATCATCATATCAGCAGTGAAGTTTTAGAATTATCATAAGCAATCTTACAAATAAATTAAGTCATTAATTAATTTAATAATATAATATATAATGTATAATAATAATAGAATAATATCAATCATAATAATATATAATAATAATCAATAATAATAAATAATAATAATAATAATAATGAATAATAATAATATAATATATTGAATAATAAAAAAATAATAATAATATATAATAATATATAATAATAATAATAATAAATGATATAATAATAATAATACAATTATAATAAGTTATAATTAATAATAATAATTAATAATTAATAATAATAATAATAATAATAATAATAATAAAAATTATAATATTTTTTATTTATTAATCTATTTTACTTGAATACATGAAACAAAAACAAATATTTAATTGTTTCCTTGGTTTCACCACAAGACGACTACTCTACCCTTACATAGTTTCAGAGATTTATCCTAGTTGAAATTGACGTACAGAATTCGACCAAAGAATAGAGCGGTAACGGTAAATCTTCCGAATCGAAGTCGGGATTAGAATACATTCATAAGTAATTGAAATATAAACCGTAATTTCTAACCCATATCCAATAGTTGGAATCGGAAAGGAAATCGGTAACCGGAAAGCCAAAACGAACGCTGAGACGGAATTGGAAAATTTATAGCAGATGGAATAAGAATACGGTATCGGTATGGAATTCGAAAATAGTCGTGAAACGTAAACGAAACAAATGAAGGAAATTCCAAAGATTTGGAATTTAATAGAAAAAAGAATCGGAAATTTATATCAGTAGGAATCGAATCCAAGAAACTCAATCGATAAAACTTAACCTAAATTCGAAAATAAATAGAAATCGAAAATCTGAACGAAACCTTAATAGGAAATTATACTAACGAATCGGAAGTAGAAATCCAAGAAATCGAAATCCGACCAAACGTAACTCGGAATCTTATAACAGTTGGAATCTGAACGAAATAGGAAATCTCAAAAGTTAATTTCGTCAAATTCCATTAATTATTCTCTGACATGACACGAAAAAGGCAAAAAATTAGGATTCAAATTCCTTCGGAGAAATGGTGGAAATTTTAGGAATACACACAAAATCTGAAATCTTTCGAGAATCAGTTAGACGGAAGCGTCGGATCATGCTATAACAATTGATCCGAGAAAATAAAGAAAATCGAATCCACAATAATCGGTGTCAAATACATTCCGAGAACCGGACCAAACAATCTCAAAATCTTCCCGATATAATATAACTGTATGCGATCCTCATTATGGCGACCCTTCCTTGATCACGTTAGATATATTTTTGTAATATCGTCATCACTAAGATTTTTCCATAAATTCTTTTGTTCATTATCTCTCTATCTTGTTTGAAATATTATTACAGCATTTTTATAATTCGTTTAAGAAAATACTCGCTTATGTTGTTCAAATTACCTTTATTTTATTATTATTATTGATATTATTATATTATTTATATTATTATATTTATTATTTATTTATTATTTAATATTATATATTATATAATTATTTTATTATATTATTTTATTTATTTTATTTATTTATTATTATGTATTTTATTTGATTTATTATTTATTATTATTATTATTATAGATTATTTATTATTTATATATTATTTATTATTATTTATATATTATTATTATTATTATTATTAATTATTTATTATTAATTATTATTATTATATTATATTATTATTATTTATTATTATAATTTATTAAATTTAATTTATTAAGCTCTATCATGTTAAGTGTAAAATAACATGCAATTCAAATTCTTTTTCGAGATGGTCTGAGAATGACAGGTAATAGTTTAATCCATACTGCATCAGAAAGGTAGTTAGCACCACACAATATTGCTGTTTGTGTCTGCTGGTAGATGTAAGCATCTTCACGAGTGAAGATCAAAATTTCAAGAAAAGTCTTTTGTGATGGGAAAGTATTTCAAAATACTGAAATTTTTAACGCAAATTAAAGGGGGGTGGGGGGAAATACGTCCCCGTTAGGGTGTAGGTCCAGCTGATATATTTTTTACTGCATATATAATATAAATTATATATATATATATATATATAATATAATATATATATATATATAATATAATAATATATATATAATGATATATATATATAATAATATATTATATATAATATATATATATATAAAATAAATATAGATATATAATAAAAATATATATATATATAATATATAATAATATATATATATATATATATATTATATATATATTAAAATATAATAATATTAATATATATATATATATATATTATAATATTATATATATATTAATATATATATATATAGTATATAATTATATATGATATATATATATATATATTGAGATAAGAGTAAAAAAAGAATAATGGTCGCCTTTCTTTGTCCCCGATCAAAGTCTTCTTTGTTTATTTCGCGATGTACGATTTGAATTCTTACGGTATCTCTTGGGCTTTATTTTGAATCTCTCTAATCTCGCCTGTTGTTCTCTTTTGCCATGAGCCACTACATGTAACAAAACAAACAACAGTGAATGTATATTATATATATATTATATAATTATTATATATATAATATAAATATATATCGTATATATATATATATTATATTATATATATATATAATATTATATATATATATATATAATATACATATATTATATACTTAATATATATATATAATATTATTAAATTATATATATATATTTATAATATATTATATAATAATATAATATTATATATATATAATATATATGATATATATATATATATATATATATCATATATAATATATTTTTCAGCCTCCCGAAAGCAACATCATATAACAAAAAAAACTATAACAGCTACAGGGAAAAATAAATAAAATTTTATTAATTCAGGAGACATTTATCATTAAATTAAAAAAAAAAATATCGCTTAGAAAAATTAAAATGTTAAAAATATTCGAAAATTCATATGATCATGCTTATCTGTTTCAACTGACGAGTGGTTGTATGAGATTAGTAAAGTCCAAATTTTGCCAAATGTACGATTTTTTATACAAAAGATATCCCAAGGTAAAACACAGATGACAGAGTCGAGGGGTTCTCTTGCCTATCCGGGGAACGAAGGGGGTCTCGTCGTCGACGACCCTAAAAAGGAAATAAAAAAATTAACATTTTCTCCAGAAGCTAAAAAAAAAAAAACAATATTTGGTAACTCGCTCTCGTATAACTGCAGAAATGGAAGGTTATGAGAGCGTACGCTGCCAACTAAGATTATACTAATATATTAAGGTGTTTTAATAAATATTACATCAAAATATACATTTTTTAAGATTCAATAGATGTAAAAATTTTCATGCTGATTCGAAAAATGTTATTTATTTTCCTTGTAGCTTGTAAACTTTTAACAATTATGCGCTTTCGGAGGCTGGCCTATAATAATATAATATTAAATATATATATATATTATATAATATATATATATATAGTATAATATATATTATATATATATTATATAATAAATTATTATATATATATATAGATTATCTATATTATATATATTATTATATAATTAATTATATATATATGAAAATAAGACCACACATGTAATAAGTGCTCGAAAACTTGAATCAATCCTTTGAATCAAACTGATAACAAAGTTCAAGTGTAAAAGACTCAGAAAGTATTAATTAATGAAGAAGGAAGGAATTTAAATAGCAAATTTCAATTGAATAAATAAACATCGCTGTTAGTCTGAAGTTAAAGAGTTGAACAGTAAAAAAAAAAAAGAGTAATTAAACTAAGTGAAGATTTTTTTTTTTTTCAATGAAGAAGTTGTATTAATGGACACCAGAGGGCAGAAGAACAATTCCACTGTAAAGCCTATATTACAATGAGAGATGGAGCAGCTGTTTCAGAGGATAGAATATAAGATGGGTAGGAGAGCTAGTGGTAAGAAGTGATTGAAGTTTAAGCGCAAAACTTCTAGATTCAACTCTATGAAGAAGAGCTTTTGTAAGTGAATCCTCACGGCGATACAACTCTAGAGCTAATGAGTCGGGAGGCAAGGCGAATGGGTTCGGTCCCTCGTCCGGAGATAATAATTAATAATAATAATAAAATAATAATAATAATATAATAATATAATAATAATAATATATATCATAAGATAAACTATAATAATTAATTAATAATTAAATTAATAATAATCATAATTATATAATAAAATAATAATAATAAAAATAATAAATACTAAAAATAATAAATAATAATATAATATAATAATGAATTTAATAAAATAATAAACAATAATAAATAATTAATAATATAATAATATATAATAATAATAATAATTATAATAATAATATATAATTAAAATTAATAATATAAAAGTAATTAGTAATAGTAATTGTGACGTCCTCCTATATATAATAATAATAATAATATACATAATAATATAATAATAATAATAATAATAAATAATATAATAATAATATATAATAATAATAAGAATAATAATAATAATATAATCAATAATAATAAATAATATATTAAATAATCAATAATAATAATAATATATCATCAAAATATGTTACAAAACTTTTTAGGGGCATTGTGTGAACCGCTGTCCCATTTTGTTTCCCGGTGGGAGTTTGAAATTTCTTTTGAATTGAGGCCTGGCTGAGTCTCTCTAATAAAGAAGCATCAGCCGTAATATCAGCATCACACAATACAAAGAAATGGAGAAAATTTGAGCATTTTTTAGGTTGGCAGTAGAATCTTTCTATTGATATATTTATTATTAAGGATTAATTTGACGTGTTATAAATTAATACTGAACCTCACATTATATTTAAATAATATTATTTTGTTTCATCAATTGGTTTAAATTATCTTAACTACGTCCCGATGATAGCTGATGGGCCAGCGAAATATTAGAAATTAAAAGTTCAGAAAGCGGTTGTTCCTATTTATTCTAGAATAGTCCTTAAGAAATCAATCTTGAAGTGATTTTTCCCTTTAAGAATTGAAAAGGCTTGTAAATCTTACATTAATTAGAACCTGATATAAAATCTACAATAATAATAACCATAATATAATAATAATAATATAATATTAATAATATATATATAATAATAATAAATAATAAATATACATAATAATAAAAAATAAAAGAATAATAAAATAAATATAATAATAAAATGATTCATAATAATAACAAAAATGCCAATTATCTATAGTGTGAGTTCCCCTCTAGAAAGGGTACGTCCCCATGATGGAGCGAACTTTTCAATAAAATAAATGGGAAGCGATGCAATAACATATAAAAAAAAATACCCTAATATTGAGAACCGCAACCTTTTAAATAAAGAAATAAAAACAGTTTAGGAAAAAGAAAAATAAAGTTGAAAATTTTGAAAGATAATTGAGACTTGAAAAGCATAAATGTGTGTAAAATATATATATAATATATATATATTATATATATTTAAATATTTAATATATTAATATTTATTATATATAATATATATATATTATATATAATATATATATATATATATATAATATATAATAATATATATAATATGTATTATATATTAATATATTATATAGTATATACATCAGTTGGCATCAGCAGACAAATAAGGCAAAGTCTGAATAAAAAATTCTAATAAAATTTAAAATAGTACAAATAAAATTTACAATGATTAATATAATTACAAGAAAATAAAAAATATTTCAAAAGGAAAAACCGCAATTCATATAAATCTAAGGTAAGAAATATCAATCACTCTTCGACATAACTTATCATCATTGCCTCTCTCGTACTCTTAGGACCCTCCAAAATTCCTTTATTTTAAATGAAGGTAAAACTGGTGAGGCACGCTTCACCTAGATGAGTTCCGATTTCGTTAAGTTTTGGTCATTGGTCCGTATGATTCATTTTTGAAAGATCTGAAATATTAGTTTCCATAACATACATAACTATCTTTTCTACACTACACTTTATTTTCTTTTGCCGAAAGATACCGAAATAACATTATAGATTTTTTTAAGAATATTAACATTTGTCGTTACGAACACAATCCACACACGATTTCCACAACCCACATATTATATATAATTATATATAATATATATAATAATATAGTATAAATAATATATATATTATATTATACTAATATATTATATATATATAATCATATATACTATATATTATATATATATTTATATATATAAATATATATATCTAATTTATTATATAATTTATATCTATATAAATATATATGTATATATACTATATATATATTTATATTCATTATATATATATGTATTATATAATACATAGTATATATATATATATAATATATAAATATAATATAATATTATATATATTATATATTATATATATATTAAAAATATATTAATTAAATATATAATATATATAGATATATAAAGTTATATTATGATATATAATATAAGATAATATAATATATTATATATATATTAAATATTAAAATATATATACTATATATATATAATATATATATAAATAGATATTTATTATTATATATATCACATACATATCAAATATATATTATTATACTATTATATTATATAATAAATAAAATATTAATATATATATATAAAATATATATATATAATATATATTATATAATATATATATATATTATATATATGTATATAAATACATATATATTATTATATTAATATAATTATATTTTATATAAATAGTATATATATATATATATATAATAAAGATAATATATATATATAATACTATATATATATATATAATATATATAAATATTATATATATATAAATTACAATATATATTTATATATATTATATATATATATATATATAATATATATATATAATATAATATATTAATACATATATACTATATATTATATATATTATATATATATTATATCTTGGAAGCAGTAATTTAAGCTGAATGACACTGTGATGTAAACGTCAAGTTTAACGTCTCTTCGTCTGTCTTATTTTTCCGATTTGGAGGTTTTGTTCCGCGACGGAATCGAATGTTTTATTCCACGACGTCGCTTGATCAAGTCGAAACAACAAAAGAAGCCAAAATTATAATCCTCATCTTCCTATTAAATATTGCTTCATAAATAAGCTATAGTCAAGTTTATATTGGCTCTCTAAAGATGTATCACTTGTTTTAGTTTCCTCTCTTCTCTCTCCTCGCATCTCTTCTCTCTCTCTTTCTCTCTCTCTCTCTCTCTCTCTCTCTCCTCTCTCTCTCTTGTCTCTCTCTCTCTCTCTCTCTCTCTCTCTCTCTCTTCCCCCTTTTTTCACTTCTCTCTCTCGTCTCTTCTCCTCTTTTCGCTTGCTAACACAACAAATTCTGAATATCAAGTGAGCTCTTTTTCGCTCTGTCTTCTCCACCGTTTGTCTACTTAAACCATTTCTCTCTCCCTCTTTATATAACTATTGTATTCCTCATCTTCCTCTGCCCGCCTCTCTCATCCTTCTCCTCTCTCTCGATTCCGTTGCCTCTCTCTCTCTCTCCCTTCTCAACTCTCTCTCTCTTCTCTTTCTCTCTCTCTGTCTCTCTTCAGTCAGTCAGACTAAGACATTTTGAGAAGGTCGTGTTCTATTTTTTTTATTAATCACTTTTTCTTTGCTACTTGACAGTGAAGGGAAAAACTCGCATCACGTTTCCAAAATAGATTTTCAGTGGCTTTATTGCGTTTATTCATATATTATATATATCAAATATTTCTAACATGTACACGGATACCATTTATTAATACATATATATTATATATATAATTATATATAAATAATATATACAATGAAGGGAAATAGAGCCCGGGCGCACGAATTGCCTCATTGGGCATAGTAGTTAGGGTAGATTCCAGGGTAATTCGGTGCCCATGGTTCCTCAATCTTGTGCTCATATCATATTCTTTCTTACATATAGTAGATCCTCTTCCTTTAATCAACTCCATAAAGCACTATTACGAAGACACTCCTTCCAAGTGAAAATCCAAAATATACAACACCCATGTTCAAATAGCCTCGAGAAATGTCGGATGCAGAGCCTTCCAAATCTAGCCCTAAAATTAAATACATAACGTACTTAAAATAAAAACAAAAGAACTAAATAAATCATCATACATAACTAGTTCATTGTCGCTATCTTAAGGATCTTTGAAAGTGATTAAATATAGAACTTTCAAAGAAAAAAAAGAAAGCCTCGGAATAAACAGGCTGAGAACCAATAATTTAAGGAAACGACTACGTTATAAGACGAAATCGAAAATTAAAATTCTCCGAGTTTAAAGAAAAGTATATAAAACTGACGTTGAATTTGCCCATTCCTTCCTGAATGAACTACATATTAACTGGACTCAATTGCGGTAGAGCGACAGAGAACGCATCGGTCAAGGCCGGTTCGATCCCCCTAGCCCGGACCCTAGGTAAACGCCTTAGAGAATTTCTCCCCTCTCGAAAGGGTTAATTGTCCTGAGGGTATGGAACTTAAATCATAATAAAAACAATCATTAATATAAAAACGTCAAGGGGGAAACAATCAATCTGATGGATAGCAATAAAGAATATCAAGAAGAAATTGAATATTTGCGACTATTTGTGTTGAATATTATAATTATTTTTATTAGCGTTCTAATAACTATTAAATTATACATTATTTTTAACATGATTAAAATAATTTCTGTCATTTATCATGGCAATATCATTCAAAGTCCTAAACAGGGTATTCCCTCTCTCTTCTCTCTCTCTTCTCTCTCCTCTCTCCCTTCCTCTCTCTTTCTCCTCCTTCTTCTCCTCCTCCTTCCTCTCTCCTCTCTCCTCTCTCATCTCTATATATATATATATATATATATATAATAATAATATATTATTAATTTATTATATATATAATATCTTATAAATTTTAAATAAATATTAATTATATATATGTATATATATTTATTTATTTAGAAGATAATATATATATTATGAAATTTAAATATATAATATATAAATATTATATAAATATAATATGTAAAATTTAAATAATATATATATATAAATATTTGATATATAAATATAATATTTAAAATATATATATATATGTGAGATATATATATATAGATATATATTATATATATAATAAATAATATTTATAATAATTAGAATATATGCATATATATAATAATATATATATAATATATATTTCATATATATTATATATTATTTATATATCATATATATACTATATATATATATTAATATATTAAATATGTGGTACGAGTAAATATATATGAAGTTATTCTGGTCATTGTTCAATAGTGTTGAACGAGAATTTGCGAGACCAAATGGTTGGGGAAGTCATCATAGTTTCATATATACAGGAAAATGGAGATACAAGGGACGATAAGAGCTCACAGAGAATTATTCTTGTTGCACACTTGGCAGAACATATGAGAAATACTTAAGAGAGAGCTGAGATGATGGTAAGAGACCAGACTGGGGAAAGAAACGCACATAAGAGAAACCAGAAGCTCGATACCGGAATCTCTTGCTCGCCTGGAATGCATTAGAAAAGGGTATGGACTATAAAAAAAGAACAATATCTTCATATACGGAGGAAGTTTGTTAATCAGAATCTTGGTATAAGACGTGGAGAGTGCTAAGGAAAGATATGCAGTGGTTTAAAAAGTTGAGAGGAAGTCCTGGAGATGTTTGTATGCTGATACTTAATTATTGTAGGACAGAGTAGAGAATCAGGAATGTTTTGAGGTGGAGAACTAGTCAAACAGATAGGGTATTGTCACCCCAATTTTTTGTTTGTAACATTTGATGCATGATAAAAAAAAAGGGTGGGATATAGGATATTGGACAGGAAATTCTGCAACGGATACCTTCTGTCGGTCGTGCGGAGGATACATGGGAGATAGACTGTAAATGGTGGTACAGTTTTGCCAAATAGGTTAGAGGATGCTCGGCCTGTTATGAACACAGTAAAGACGAGATCATTGGTGGTTAGCAGAGCAAAAGAGGCGAGAGCTGAAAGTGGATGTGTAGAAATAATTAAGATCCGGTGGAGAAATGTAAATTACTTGGGTAACATATTGATCAGAGAGAGAAATTTATAGGAGATAACAATTGGAGAAGCTCAGTATTGGGGATGTAAAAAGCAGTGTCCCCATATGAAGAATAGACAAAATGAGTATGGAGGGAAAAGATGATATCCGAGCGGGGCGTTAACACCTGATTCTGACAGATGGGCAGAGACATTGAGTATACCACAGGAGAGGAATTGTAGAATACAGGTCGGCGCAGATGTACGTTGTGAGAGAGGTAGGGGAAAGTACTAGTAATAACAGACAAGAATGAAAGAATATAAGAAGAGGTTGTGAGTTTAAGGCCAATTAATAAGATACATGAAGCCAGATTAGGTGTGGGGCCACCTTGGAAGTTAGAGAGGAGCATGGGCGAGAGAGTGGCGCCAAATGATATCCCACGAGTAATGATCGGACGGTACATCCCGAATGGTAAACCTAGGAAGAAGATGAAACATCCTCGTGAGGACTCATTGAGAATGGATATGATAATGCGTCGGTGCGAGCTAGAAATTAGAGAGTCCGAGGATGGAGGAAGAATGGCGAAGAGCTCTGGCTCGCTGAAGGGCTGACCTCGCACTTTCTGGAGTGGTTGTAATTGTAAGTGTTATATATATAGTATATATATATAATAATTAATTTATATATAAATATATATATAATATATAAATATAATATATATATTATCATATATTATAATATATATATTATATATATAATATATCATAAAATATAATATATATATATATTATATAATATTAATATATAATTTAAAATTATATTACTATATTTTATTATTATTATTAACGTTATTATTGATTAATTATTATTATTATATTATTATTATATTATTATTATTATTAATTATTACTTATCAGCTGTTTTTTTATTATTAATTTATTATATAAATTAATTATTAATTATTATTATACTTAATAACAAACTGTTAGGTCGTTTGGTTTTATTAGGTAATTTATTGATTTGATAAATTTTTTATTTCTTCAATTTTTAATTTTTCCATAAACTTTATACTCTTTATTAAAAAGCTTTTTTATATTATTACTTAAAAGCATAATAAATTGATTTAATTAAGATCGAGAAGTTTTAATTGATCGAATTGCTGTTATTCCCATTGGATTAGCCAAATACAGGCAATAGATATAAAAGGTTTTCTCACTGTCTCCTCGGTGAAAAAATAAGGAGAGTAAATCATTAAAATCCTTGGGAGCAAAAAAATATGGAAGATTATTATTTCTGTGTTGGTGCATTGTGTGAATGTTTCTTGGCCACTGCCCTCTCTCTCCTCTCTTCTCTTTCTCTCTCTCTCTCTCTATATATATATTCGTTATATGCATCATATAAATGTGTGTATATCACAATATACATTGTTCATAAAATTAATTATAATATATATATATATATATATAATATATATATATATATATATTAATATATAA
>JABUQX010107678.1:0-2500 GCA_015478945.1 Trachelipus rathkii
AAAAGAGAGAAGATGATCAATAGACAATAGATAATAGATCAATAGATCATAGATCAATAGATCATGGATGGTAGGATGGCAGTACAAGTTTGGTTTACTGATTACTGATTTACTGCTTTAAGGTATGTAAAATGCAAATTTTTAAGTTTAAACATAAAGATAAATAAAAACAAAATGTTTAAAGAACAAAACAAAATAAATAAGTTGGTATGTAACTAAGAGAATATGAAACTGAATCAATTGATCAAATGTACTTATAGATGGTCATATATTATCAGTATATTGTGTATGTGAGTGGTGCTGGAGCAGTTGTATACGTATACGCATTCGTATACTTTTGATTTACTGATTACTGCTTTTAGGGTATGTAAAACATAACAATAATAATAAAAATGCTTGAATCAAATAGATCAATAGACATAGATCAATAGATCAATGGTCACGAATGGGTAGGAGGGCTGAGTGGTGTTTGATTTACTGATTTACTGAATTTACTGCTTTAGGGTGTAAAAATGCTAATTTTTACGTTATTAAACATGAAAAGCATAAAATTTTAGTAAAAAAAAAATGTTTAAAAAATCTTTAAAAAATAAATTGAAAATTAGAATTGAAAGCAAAAAGTAAACATAAAGAATAAATGTAAATGAAACTTATAAAAAAATAAAGTTAGAAAATTAAAAATAAAAAAAAATAAAAAAAAAAAAATTAAAAAATTAAAAAATTTAAAATAAAAAAAAATAAATAAAAAAGTTAAAATAAATTTAAATAAAAAATAAAATAAAAAAAAATAAAAATGAAAAAAAAAAAAAATAAAAAAAAATAAATTAAAAATAAAGTAAAAAAAATAAAAAAAAAAAAAAAAAAAAAAAAAAAAAAAAAAAAAAAAAAAAAAAAAAAAAAAAAAAAAAAAAAAAAAAAAAAAAAAAAAAAAAAAAAAAAAAAAAAAAAATAAAATAAAAATATTAAAAAAAATAAAATTAAACACAAAGTATAAATGTAAAATGAAACATAAAAAAAAAAAAATAAAAATTAAAAAAAAAAAAAAAAAATACAGTTTATGCATGTTTCAACTTAGGGAAAAAAAATTATATTAGTTAACGTTTATAAAATGAAAATGAGATTTGAAAATAGAAATGTCTGTCTTCAACATTTAGAAAGACGGGTTATCTTTGCAAGATGCAATGCAATTGACGATATGTACATGATAGAACAGAAGCAGTTATGTAAACAGTAATGATATTGTATTATTAAACGAATGTTTTACTAAGTCGGCACCGCATCCGGTTCCAGCCAACGGTGTCGTACAACTCTGGAAATCCTTCCTCCTAACTTCCTCCTTCCTCATTCTTCTTCCTTCCTCCTTTCCTCCTCCTTCTTCCTTTCTTCTTCTTCTTCCTTTCTTCTTCCTCTGTTTTGCATTCCATGCATTTCTTCTTTTTTCAGGGGGACCCCCTCCGGGGGTCTCTGGACTCCGAACCCGAATCCGACTCCAACTCCGTCTCCGACTCTGGCTCCTCTACCCAGCCTCCAAGTTTCAGTCTTCTGCGATTATTTAAACACTTCTAGGAACAAAAAAAACCTTTGGGGCTAAGCCCCCCTTTTTTGGGGGGGGTAAAAAAAAAAAATTTTCCTTGGAGTTCAGGCTTCAAAACTCTGAATCGGTCTTTCCAGACCTAAATGTCGGTCTCACCCGACCTTAAAACCCCTACTTTGACGAATCATAGCCGTCAAAATCTAATGAAATGATGGAAATTTCCAAGTCAGCTGCCGACATGACTGGAATTTCCAAAATCTCCGAAAATGGTTTTCAAGTCTTTGCCTTCGACGTGCAGGGCTGCCAATGGGATAAATTCCCAAAAAATCTCCGGAGTTTGGGGATCTTGACCTGAATTATAGGCTAAAAATGGCAAAAAGTAGCTAAAAATGCTAAAAAACTATCAAAAAATGCTTAAAAAAAGGTCAAATTTAACGGATTAGGTTGCCAGATTTAACGACAAATCTGCAAAACGCTGTAAAAGTAGCAAAATTTCCAAAAAAAATGGTAAATATTAGTAAAAAAGTACCAAAAATGCGCAAAATTAACGGATTAAGGTGCCAGATTTAGCGACAAATCTGGCAGCTTTCAGTTTGGCTGTCAGTTGTGCACCCCTTACTACTAACATGCATCTAAACAAATATATATATATATTATATATATATTATAATATATTATATATGATATATATATATATATATACATACATATATATGTATATATATTATATAATATCCAAATAAATAAAAAGAACAAAATATATATATAGATAGATTATATATTATATATATATATAATATATTAAGGGTCTTATTCGCCCCTGTATGGAATACTGTTCTCACATTTGGGGGTGGATCCAGTTACACCCTCCTTTTGGATAGGATTGAGGCTAAGGCTAAGAGACTTATATAAACTGTCCCATACTTTCTGACTCCATTGACCCTCTTTCTCTGCGACGTGACATTG
>JABUQX010107678.1:7500-22500 GCA_015478945.1 Trachelipus rathkii
TATCAATGTATTATTTTTTACTACACCAATATATTTATTATTATTATTATTATTATTTATTATTAATTATTATTATTATATTATTATTATTTGTTATTGTTATTGTTATTATTATATTATTAATTATTATTATTATTATTATTATTATTTATTATATTATTATTATGATATATTATTATTATTATTATATTAATTATATAATAATAATTAATTATTCAATTATTTTTAATAATTCTTATTATTTTTATTTATTATTATTATTATTATTATTATTATTATTATTATTATTATTATTATTATTATTATTATTATTATTATTATTATTATTATATTATTATTATTATTATTATTAGTAGTAGTAGTAGTAGTAGTAGTAGTAGTAGTAGTAGTAGTAGTAGTAGTAGTAGTAGTAGTAGTAGTAGTAGTAGTTTGAAATTTACCTTTGAGATAGGAGGCGTGCGTCATTTTCGGCTTCTTCGAGTTCACATTTCTCATCAAAATAGAGACGACGTTGACGCTCAGAAATCTCCAGACGTTCTTCTAAGAGTCGAACTTGTGCTCTTAGAACTTCTGACGTGTCGCTTCTAAATAAAAATAAATAAATAAATAAATAAAAACTTAAATAAACCTACTGTTTAAAACTTACATAAAAATATATAAAACTATTTTTTATTATTATTATTATTATTTTTTTTTTTTTTTTTTTTTTTTTTTTTTTTTTTTTTTTTTTTTTTTTTTACAATATCTTTTGGGAATTTGGTAGTTCTGTTTACTGTAGGAATTTTAATACGTTTAGGCATTAAACAGGTTAGGACTAGGCTAGTAGTAACAGAGCCATTTCGTTCGAAAATGACCTTGACCACCTACCTGACCTTTGACTGACCTTGACCTTTTTTGGCCTTGACCTTTTTTGACCTTGACCTTTTTTGAGCCCAATTTTTTACCTTTTTTGACCTTTTTTGAACCTTTTACCTTTGGCTTGACCTTTTTGCCAAATTTTTTTACACTGACCTTGAACCTTTTTGGGCCTTGACCTTTTTCTGACCTTGACCTTTTTGACCTTGACCTTTTTTGACCTTTTTGGGCCGAAATTTTTACCTGACCTTGACCTTTTTGGCCCACGGTATTTTTTGAGAACCCTAATTTTTTGAGAACCCTAATTTTTTGAGAACCCTAATTTTTTGAGAACCCTAATTTTTTCGGCAACCCTAATTTTTCGGCAACCCCAATTTTTTCGGCAACACCTAATTTTTTGCAAACCCTTGCGAAAGAGGGTTGCCCAACGGTTGCGTCAGCACCCGTTGTATGTTTTCCCCCCCCCTATTTTACGCCCCCTATTTTTTTTTCGACCGTGGGCCATTTTTGACCACGGTAATTTTTGATCCTTCCTTTAGGGCTTAGCCC
Source organism: Trachelipus rathkii (assembly GCA_015478945.1). NCBI lineage: Eukaryota > Metazoa > Arthropoda > Malacostraca > Isopoda > Trachelipodidae > Trachelipus > Trachelipus rathkii. The sequence continues at coordinate 8,905 of JABUQX010107678.1, forward strand.
CTAATTTTTTGAACATGATATTTCGGCCTTGACATTGCCAGATACCATGGGTCAATTTTTGGCCCACGGTAATTTTTGGCTACCCTTTGGTTTTCCATGGGTCAATTTTGACCCACCCTAATTTTCGATCAACCCTTTGATCTTCCATGGGTCAATTTTGACCCAAGGTAATTTTTGATCTTCCTTTAGGGGCTTAGCCCTATTTTTTTGATGTCTTTACCTTGTTTGACCATGATATTTCGACCTTAACCTTACCATATACCATGGGTCAAATTTGACCCACGGTATTTTTGCTTCCTTTAGGGGCTTAGCCCTAATTTTTTGGTGTCTTTACATTGTTTGACCACCTTTAGCCTTTGACCTTACCATATACCATGGTCAATTTTGACCCACGCTAAATTGATGGCTTTGATGGTTCCCAATCACCGTAAGGAAGTACCTAGTGATGTTCTATTAGTGTTCTATGAGTATTCTATGAATGCCAGGTGAGTGCCCAGGTGAGTGCCAAGTGAATGCCAATGAGTGCCAATGAGTGCAGTGAGTGCCAATGAGTGCCAAGTGGTGCCCACATAGTGCCAAAGTGGAGTGCCAACATAGTGCCAAACTGAGTGTCACTTTTTTTCAGCCTTTTCTAAGCCCCCCTGATCCCCGAATAGCATAATATGGGTGTCTACCCCTAGGTTATAGGGTATGAGGAATCGATTGGTGTATATTACAATCTGTTAGAATGCTTCCTACTATGAGTTATCTTTTTCCTAACTTATACACACATACACTACGACACTTATACACACATTCACTATGACACTTAATACACATATGACACTTACATTAACCATAATACACTTACATCTCACGACCCACACACAGATACAACTTACACCTTACACTCACACACTCGAATATGTTTGAATGCCTCAACTTTGAATGCCTCAACTTTGATGCCCCGGCATTAATGCCTCAGCAGATGCCTCAACTTTGAAGGTTCATCTTTGATGACTCATCTTGATGAACGTCATCTGATAGCCATCTATTTGGTATGATTCATCTTTGATGAATCCTTTGATGACTCATCCTTTTGTTACCTCTAGATCATAAGCTGCCACAAGGCCGCAGCAAGCCCCTACCCGCAAGGAATGGAGGCCCCCGCAACCCGCAGGTGCCGACCCGCCGCGGCGAATGAAAAATATATATACTATAAGTCATTAATTTTTATTTCATACTTAAGCATTTTTTATTAAAAGCATTTTCGCGAACCTAAAGCTGTAACTCATTAAAGACCTATTATTTAACACATATATTTATTAACAATAATTTTTACTTAATACTTTTTTTCTTAAACTTTAATTTAATAAATTTTTAAAAAATTGTATGTAAGAAGAAAAAACCAAAGTGTCGGTAATATAAACATTTTATTTTACTAAAACTGTACGAAATTTATTAAACATTAACATTACTACCCTAAAGCAGTAAATCAGTAAATCAATAAAGGTGTAACCTAACACCAAGAGGGGATTAGTATGCTTTTTTTGTTTTTAACTGCTTTACTGCTTAACCAATGTTTACTGCTTTAAACTCAAGTTTTTAACTGTTTTAACTTATATGTTTTACTGCTTTAACTCAAATAAAAAAATTAACATTACATACCTTAAAACAGTAAATCAGTAATCAATAGAGGTGTTATACCTAACACCTAGGGGATTAGTATGCCTTTTGTTTACTGCATTTACTGCTTTTAACTCAATGTTTTTACTGCTTTAAACTCATGTTTTACTGCTTTAACTCCTATGTTTTAACTGCTTTAACTCACATATTCATTAACATTACAACCTTAAAGCAGTAAATTGCAGTAAAATCATAGAGGTGTGACCTAAACACCTAGGGGGGATTAGAGTATGCTTTTTTGTTTTACTGCTTATACTGCTTAACTCAATGTTTTACTGCTTTAGACTCATGTTTTACTGCTTTAAACTCATATATTTTACTGCTTTAACTCAAATATTCATTAACATTACATAACCTTAAAGCAGTAAATCAATAGAGGTGTGACTAACACCAAAGGGGGGGGGGGATTAGTATGCTTTTGTTTTACTGCTTTACTGCTTTACTCATGTTTTACTGCTTTATATTTCTGCTTTACTGCTTTAACTTCCTGCTTTTAACTGCTTTAACTCATGTTTTCTGCTTTAAAACTTTACTGCTTTACTGCTTAAACTTTCTGCTTTACTGCTTTAACTTTTCTGCTTTACTGTTTTAAATTTCTGCTCATATGTTTAACTCATATATTTATACATTATGTTTTTTATTTTGTTTTAATACTTTTTATTTATTTATTATTATTTTTATTTATTTTTATTATTATTTTTATTATTTTTATTATTTTATTTTTATTATTTTATTATAGTTAGTGTTATTTACTTAATGCCTATTGTTATTATTATTTTAGAACACACATACACACATGCACACACACACAACACACACACACACACACACACACTTACACTATACACACATTCACTATGACCTCTTCATTACTTTACCCATAGACCCTTACATTTACCCATAGACACTTACATTTAGCCATATACACATGTGGTCACACACACACAACACACACACACTTACACTTATCACACATCACTATGAATATTAATCCAACACATTTTCACTATGACAACTACATTTGTCGCATAGACCTTACATTTACACTTACAACTCACAACAGATTTACTTACACTGACACAGATTTACTTACACTCACACAGTTTTACTTACACTCACACACAGATTTACTTACACACACAGATTTACTTACACGTACACCACAGAATTTACACAAACACACACACACACCACACCACCACGCACACTACTTACACATATAAACGTATAATTTATTAAGAACTTTTATGTTAAATTAAAAACGTACATTTATATTACTCATTCAAAAATAAAACTAAAATTATTTCAAAGTTTCCTTCTTAAAACTTCTATAATAAATTCAAACATTATCTTTGAACAAAGAATTTATTATTAACTGTAATCTTTTTGTTTTATAAATTTTATAACTATCAAGTTTTAAAAAATAACTTTTACTAAAATTTTGAATTTAATTAAAAACATATATTTTACGTACCCTTAAAGCAATAAATCAGTAAATCAGTAAGGTCAGCCCCCGACCCCCTCTACACCAACAGCTATGCCACGTTTGTTCTCTGACTTACTGCTTTACACTCATCTTTAAGCCATGTAATAAGTATAAAAATAACAAATTAAGTTCTTCCTGCTAACATAACATGTTTTTTATTAAAATCATTCTAAGTTTTTATTTAAAAATAACAATTATCCACTTACATTTATATTATTCACTCGATGTTAACTAAAATATTTTCAAAGTTTTTTAAATAATTCGGGTTTTTCTTTATTTATTAATTATTAATTATTATCTAATGTAAACATTGACAATCCATGCACGAGAAAACAACAACTACCGCAACTCCTTACCAGATACTCGAAACTGACCGTCTCTCTCCCTGTAAAATGTGTTGAAATAACTACTTTAGGTCCTAAATTTAGGATAATCCTTTTTGTAACCCGGGCGCGATTTAAGCCTTAATTCCAGGTCAAAAATATATTTCAAACTTGACCTTTTTCTGTAATGTGTGTGCAATAACTACATTAGGCTAAATTTAGGCCTAAATTTAGGATAATCCTTTTTTGTAGACGGGCTAATTTATTCCTAATACCAGGTCAAAAGGTTTTCCCGTATAGACAAAGAATCAATTGTTATTATTATTTTTTTTATAAATATATTTCCAACTGAAAAACATGCTGGATCGGTAAGAATCCTTTAAGCAGGTAAAAAGGGAAATGTTTTTCTTTACTTGTGATTGGTCGGGGTAATCCTTATCTCTATATGACCTCGTATGTGATTTGGTCGAGAATTATTTTTATCGTCTTTTTGAAAATTAACTTTGTTCTTTAACTTGTATTTGAGCAGGTGTTTTTTTATTATCCTTTAGACCCAAACTCATTTTTAAAATCATAGTCATTTTAGCCTGTTAAGCGGTGCACAAGTTATCTGATTTGTAATTAAAAGTGTTTTATTTTTACTAAGTGTATATCATATTTATAATAAATTCTTACTTTGAGGAATAATTATTAATTTCACTAGAATAGATAATAATTAATTCACTAGTTCATAAGCTAACCACCAGGGCTCAGCAATGAAGCCCCACCCGCAAAGGCAGCCAAACCCGCACCGCTGGTGCGTCCCGCCGCGTCCCGCCCCGCGCGTGCCGCCCGCAGGCGCAAATATTTCCGCGTTCGCCGCCCGCGCGTGCCCGGCAGTGCTGCAATATTCCCGCGCGAATGAAAATATATATATATATATATATATATATATATATATATATAATATATAATATTATTATAGATATATATATATATATATATATATATATATTATATATATATATATCTATTTTATTTAATATACTCATCTAGTAATATCACTATTATTATAGGATGATCACTTTATAGGCAGTTAACCTAATTTACCATAGGAACACTTACACTATACACTTATACTACACATATACACTATTAAATTTCTTATTCACAACATACGCAACATACACATAGACCACTTTATAACGTTATCGTCACATAGACATTTATATGCTGATGTGCGGATGTAAGTGTCCCCTATGGGCGAACGTAAGTGTCTATTGTATGTGCGTATGTGTAATAAGAAGATATAGTGGTATGTGTGTATAAGTTTAAGTGTAAGTGTCTATGGTAAATGTAACTGCTTATAAGCTGAATCATCAATATAGGTGGGTACAAAGATGACGCCATCAAAGATGAGTCATCAAAGATGAACATTCAAAGTGAACCAAAGCTAAGTTATTAAAGTTGAGGCATCAAAGCTGAGGCCATCAAAAGCTGAGGTATCAAAGTTGAGGCAACAAAAGCTGAAGACCTCAAGTTGAGGCATACAAAACTGAGACCTCAAAGTTATGGCAATCAAAACTGAGACATCAAAAGTTGAGGTATCAAAGGCTGAGGCATTAAAGTTGAGGGACAAAATATCGAGTGGGTGGGTGCGTATGTGTAAGTGTGGTAATGTGTAGTGTGTTGTGTGTGTGTGAGTGTGTGCATATATAATTCTAAATAATAATAACAAATAGGCATGAAGTAATAACACTAAGTATAATATAAAATTAAATGTTTAATAAAATTATACGCTAATGTGTAAGTAGTGTGCGTGTGAGTGTGTGTGTGTGTATGTGTGCTTGTGTGTTTGTGTATGTTTGTTCTAAATAATATAACAATAGGCATGAAGTAATAACACTAAGTATAATAGTAAAATAAAATGTTTTATAAATTAAAAAGTATAATGTGTAATGTGTGTGTGTGTGTGTGGTGTGTGTGTGTGTATGTGTGCGTGTGTGTATGTGTGTTCTAAATAATAATTCACGCGGGAATATATGGCGCCTGCGGGCGCACGCGGCCGGCGGTGCGGGGATATTGCGCCTGCGGGCGCAAGCGCGCGGGCGGGAACGCGGAAATATTGCGCCTGTGGGCGCACGCGGCGGGCGGGACGCGCGGGACGCACCAGCGGGTGCGGGGTTGGCTGCCTTTGCGGGTGGGGATCATGCTGAGCCCTGGTGGTTAGCTTATGAACTAGTGAATTAATTATTATCTATCCTAGTGAAATTAATATTATTCCTCAATGTAAGTATTTATAAAAAATATGATATACACTTAGTAAAAATAAACACTTTTCAATACAAATCAGAATACTTGTGACCGCCTTAACAGCCTAAAATGACTATGATTTTAAAAATGAGTTTGGGTCTAAAAGATTAATAAAACACACACCTGCTCAAATACAAGTTAAAGAACAAAGTTAATTTTCAAAAGACGATAAAAATAATTCCTGAACGCAATCCAACATACGAGGTTCATATAGAGGATAAAGATTTAACCCGACCAATCACAAGTAAAGGAAAACATTTCCTTTTTACCTGCTTAAAAGATCTAACCGATCCAGCATGTTTCAGTTGGAAATATATTTATAAAAATAATAATAACAATGATTCTTGTCTATACGGAAATACCTTTTGACTGGTATTAGGATTAAAATTATGCCCGTCTACAAAATAAGGATTATTCCCTAAATTTTAGGCCTAAATTTAGGCCTAATGTAGTTATTGCACCACATTTTTACAGAAAAAAGGTCAGTTTGAAATATTTTTTGACTGAAATTAGGCTTAAATCGCCCGGTTACAAAAAAGGATTATCCTAAATTTAGACCAAAAGTAGTTATTTCAACACATTTTACAGAGAGAGAGGTCAGTTTCGTATCTGTAAGGAGTGCGGGTAGTTGTGTTTTCTCGTGATGGATTGTCAATGTAACAATAGATAGATAATAATAATAATATAAAGAAAACCGAATTAATTTTAAAAATTTGAAATATTTTTAGTTAACAATCGAGTGAATAATATAAATGTAAGTGAATAATTGTTTTTATTTTAAAATAAAAACTTAGAATGATTTTAATAAAATACATGTTATGTTAGCGAGAAGAACTTATTTTGTTATTTTTATACTTATTACATGGCTAAAGATGATGTAAAGCAGTAAGTCAAGAGACCAAAACGTGGCATAGCTTGGTGTAGAGGGGTGCTGGGGGCTGACTTACTGATTTACTGATTTATTGCTTTAAGGTACGTAAAATATATGTTTTTAAAATAAAATTTCATAAAATTTTAGTAAAAGTTATTTTAAAACTTGATAGTTATAAAATTTATAAACAAAAAGTATTAACAGTTAATAATAAATTCTTTGTTCAAAGATAATGATTGATTTATTATAGAAAGTTTTAAACGAAACTTTGAAAATAATTTTAGTTGTATTGTGAATGAGTAATATAATGTACGTTTTTAAATTAAAAGCATAAAATGTTTTAATAAATTATACGTTATATGTGTAAGTGAGTGTGCGTGTGTGGTGTGTGTGTGTGTGTGTGTGTAAGTAAATCTGTGTGTGAGTGTAAGTAAATCTGTGTGTGTAAGTAAATCTGTGTGTGAGTGTAAGTAAATCTGTGTGAGTGTAAGTAAATCTGTGTGATGTAAAGTAAATTGTATGTGTGTATAAGTGTAAATGTAAGTGTCTATGAAATGTAAGTGTCATAGTGAATGTGTGTATAAGTGTCATAGTGAATGTGTGTATAAGTGTAAGTGTGTGTGTGTGTGTGTGTGTGTGACCGCATGTGTATAAGTGTAAATGTAAGTGTCTATGGGTAAATGTAAGTGTCATAGTGAATGTGTGTATAAGTGTCATAGTGAATGTGTGTATAAGTGTAAGTGAGTGTGTGTGTGTGTGTGTGTGTGGTGTGAGTGTGGTGTGCGTGTGTGTGTGTGTGGGTGTGTGTGTGTGTGTATAACAATAGGCATGAAGTAAATAACACTAAGTATAATAAAAATAATAAAAATAAAATAATAAAAATAATAAAAATAATAATAAAAATAAATAAAAATAATAATAAAATAAATAAAAAGTATTAAAACAAAATAAAAAACATAATGTTAATAAATATATGAGTTAAAACAGTAAAGCATGAGTTAAAGCAGTAAAGCAGAAAGTTAAAGCAGTAAAGCAGAAAGTTAAAGCAGTAAAACATGAGTTAAAGCAGTAAAGCAGTAAAACAAAAGCATACTAATCCCCCCCTTGGTGTTAGGTCACACCTCTATTGATTTACTGATTTACTGCTTTAAGGTATGTAATGTTAATAAATATATGAGTTAAAGCAGTAAAACATATGAGTTAAAGCAGTAAAACATGAGTTAAAGCAGTAAAACATGAGTTAAAGCAGTAAAGCAGTAAAACAAAAGCATACTAATCCCCCCTAGGTGTTAGGTCACACCTCTATTGATTTACTGATTTACTGCTTTAAGGTATGTAATGTTAATGAATATGTGAGTTAAAGCAGTAAAACATATGAGTTAAAGCAGTAAAACATGAGTTAAAGCAGTAAAACATGAGTTAAAGCAGTAAAACAGTAAAACAAAAGCATACTAATCCCCCCTAGGTGTTAGGTAACACCTCTATTGATTTACTGATTTACTGTTTTAAGGTATGTAATGTTAATAAATATGTGAGTTAAAGCAGTAAAGCAGAGAGTTAAAACAGTTAAAACTTGAGTTAAAAGCAGTAAAAAATGAGTTAAACAGTAAAGCAGTAAAACAAAAGCATACTAATCCCTCTTGGTGTTAGGTTACACCTTTATTGATTTACTGATTTACTGCTTTAAGGTATGTAATGTTAATGTTTTTAATAAAATTTCGTACAGTTGTAGTAAAATAAAATGTTTATATATCAGGCACTCTGGTTTTTTCTTCTTACATACAATTTTTTAAAAATTTATAAATTAAAAAGTATTAAGTAAAAAGTATTAAGTAAAAATAATGTTAATAAATATATGTGTTAAATAATAGGTCTGTAATGAGTTACAGCTTTAGGTTCGCGAAAATGCTTTTAATAAAAAATGCTTAAGCATGAAATAAAAATGAATGACTTATAGTATATATATTTTTCATTCGCGCGGCGGGTCGCACCTGCGGGTGCGGGGCCTCCATCCTTTGCGGGTAGGGGGCTTGCTGCGGCCTGGTGGGCAGCTTATGATCTAGAGGTAGACAAAAGATGAGTCATCAAAGGTGATTTCATCAAAGATGAATCATCAAATATAGATGGAATCAAAGATGACGTCATCAATAATGCTGAGCCATCAAAATGAACCTTCAAGTTGAGGCATCATAGCTGAGGCATTTATGCTGGGGCATCAATTGAGGCATCAAAGTTGAGGCAATCAAAAGTTGAGGCATCAAAATATCGAGTGTGTGAGTGTAAATGTAAGTGTAGTGTGTGTGTCTATGGTGAGTGTAAGTGTATATGGTTTAATGTAAGTGTCATAGTGTGTATAAGTGTCATAGTGAATGTGTGTATAAGTGTCGTAGTGTATGTGTGTATAAGTGTTAGAAAAAGACTAACTCATAGTAGGAAGCATTCTAGCAGATTGTAATATACACCATTCGATTCCTCATACCTTATAACCTAGGGGTAGACACCCATATTAGGGCTATTCGGGGATCAGGGGAGGCTAGAAAAGGCTTGAAAAAAGTGGCACTCAGTTGGCACTATGTGGCACTCACTTGGCACTATGTGGCAACTCAACTTGCACTAATTGGCACTCACTTGGCCGCTCATTGGCACTCATTGGCACTCACTTGGCACTCACCCCTGACACTCACCTGGCACTCATAGAATACTCAATAGAACACTAATAGAACATCACTAGGTACTTCTACGGTGATTGGGAACCATCAACGCCATCAAAAAAGCTACAAGGTAAAATTGACCCATGGTATATGGTAAGGTCAAAGGCTAAATATCGTGGTCAAACAAGGTAAAGACGCCAAAAAATAGGGCTAAGCCCCTAAAGGAAGCCCAAAAATTACCGTGGGTCAAATTTGACCCATGGTATATGGTAAGGTTAAGGTCGACATATCATGGTCAAACAAGGTAAAGACATCAAAAAATAGGGCTAAGCCCCCTAAAGGAAGATCAAAAATTACCTTGGGTCAAAATTGACCCATGAAGAACAAAAAATTAATCAAAAATTACCGTGGTCAAAATTGACCCATGGAAAACCAAAGGGTAGCCAAAATTACCGTGGGCCAAATTGACCCATGGTATCTGGCAAGGGTGTGTATGCCAAGGTAAAGACATCAAAAAATAGGGCTAAGCCCCTAAAGGAAGATCAAAAATTACCGTGGTCAAAAATGGCCCACGGTCGAAAAAAATAGGGGGCGTAAAATAGGGGGGGTAATACGTACAACGGTTGCTGACGCAACCGTTTGGCGCAACCCTTCTTCGAAGGGTTGCCAAAAATTAGTAGCCAAAAATTACCGTTGCCGAAAAAAAATTAGGGTTGCCGCGAAAATTTAGGGGCTAAAAAATATGGTTCTCAAAAATTAGGGTTCTCAAAAAATTAGGGTCGCCAAAAAATACCGTGGGCACCAAAAATGGACCCATGGAAGATCAAAGGGTTGGTCGAAAAAAGGTAAAGTCCCAAAAAAGGTAAAAGGCCCAAAAAGGTCAAGGTCAGGTAAAAATTTGGGCTCAAAAAAGGTCAAGCCCAAAAAGGTAAAGGTCAAAAAAGGTCAAAGGCAGGTAAAAATTGGGCTCAAAAAAGCCTCAGGTAGGTTCCTGGCCGCTGTGGTCAAAATGACCAACACGTGCGGTAGGTGGTCAAGGTCATTTTCGAACGAAATGGCTCTGTTACTACTTTAGGCTATATATATATATATATATATATATATATATATATAATTATATATATATATATATATATATATATATATATATATATATATATATATAATATATATATATATATATTTTTTTATATAATATATTATATATATATAAGTAATATATATATATATATATAATAATATGTAAAAGCCAGGGCCCACCCAGGAAGCTGGTTATTAAAACCAATGTGGCCGCTTCCTTTGTGAGCGTGGTGGGTTCCTGTAATGACTCAATTATATAACATACCATACATATTACATACATACATATATATATATATATATATATTATATATTCTATATATATATATATAATATTATATATATATATATTCATTTATACATATATATATAATATATATATATATATATATATACACACAAATAATAAATATTTACTTTCAAAATAGATTTATAATATTAAAAAAAATAAAAGAATAAAAAAAAATAACAAAAAATAATAAATAACTGTAAACAAAATAAAAAATAAAAATAACATTCTTAATACGCCTACTTATAAACTTGATAAACTTAATAAAACACGTTTAAGGAGAAAAAAAATACTTTAAAAAAAAAAATAATAATAAAAAAAATATGCTTTGATAAATAATTTTCAATTTACATAATTTAGTAAGAGTCTAGATATAGATTTATTAATTCGTAGATGACAACTTTGTGAGTTATATCTTTGTTTTAGCAAATGAGTTGATATATATATTATATATAATATATATATATATATATATATATATATATATATATATATATATATATATATATATATATATATATATATATATATATATATTATTTATGTATGTATCTCTGTACTTATATATTTATATACATATATATATATATATATATTATTTAGGAAAGAGAGTCGAAGAGCCTGCCAGTTTCCTCAAGCGAACCTAACCTTACATGGTTTACCCATTCCTCATGACTTCACAAGTTAAATTTCTATAGGCCTCATCCTAGATGATCACTTAGCATACGCACCGTACATCAAACTCCTGAAAATGACTCGTCGCCGCGTACTGGACCTATTACGTCATCTCGCCTCAAAATCTTAGGATGTTGATCGCATGTCCCTTTACGTCTCCACATGGCCAAATCCGATCGAAGCCGGACTATGGCTGCGTGGTATATGGTCAGGCCTCCCCAACTTTACTACACCTGTTAGATCTGATCTAAACGAGGCGACCCGTATATCCACTGGAAGGATTCCGACCAATCCCCACGGGGAATCTCTGTCTCCTCACTCTCACTTTCCTCTCTCTCTCTCTCTCTCTCTCTCTCTCTCTCTCTCTCTCTCTCTCTCTCTCTCTCTCTCTCTCTCTCTCTCTCTCTCTCTCTCGTGCGTGAAGGAAATACACATTTCCACAAGTTATCTTCGCTTTCAAACCACAATCCCATCTTCTCTAACACCGATTCTGATAAAGATACCTTAGAATCCTCTTTACCTACCATTTGCACACAAAGCTTATAACATCCTTAACTTCCTCAACATCCCTTTGCAAAATTTGCTGTCTTTCTCTTATGATGAAGGGTATGCACCTTGGCTATTCCCTGTTCCCACTATTTGCCTAGTCCTGACCTCTCTCTCCAAATCCAGCCACCCCACTGCCTTGTTAAAGACATCATTCCTGTCTCAATCCGCAATTCGCGGTGGATTTACTCTAGTGTTTACAGACTGCTCTAAAACAGGAGACAGCGTGGATGCGTCTGCTGTCGTCTATACCATCCCCCATCATGCTTCAATTTTTACGGTAGAATTAATGGCTATAATGATTGCCCTTTCTCGAATTCTATTCCTTAACCAAGACTACTCTTATGTCATTTATTCAGATTCGCTCAGCGCCCTCCAGGAACTTAAAGCCCTTTATTCAAAAAAAATACAATGGTATCCGCTGTACAACAATTTCTTCGGCTGACCCACTCTCATGAAAAAAAATCAAATGTTGGACCCCCTCTCACATAGGGGTAACTGGCAACGAAATCGCTGAGAGAGAGGCCGAAATGGTAGCCTCTTCTTTTCGGAGCTGTTCTAGGTACCTCCCGGATGCCATTCGACTAGGTCTTCTCCTATCAAATGATTATTATCCTGCTCCCCGACAAGGCTTCCGGTCTTATTGTCAAGAGTGCTGGACGAGTGATAAGCGAGGGGCGAAACTTAGAAATATAAAGCCGAACATTGGTGAGTGGTCTTCCTCTCACCGACGGAATCGATTGCACGAAGTGATACTTGCACGCCTCCGCATGCTTCACAACGTATGATTTTTTAAAACTTTTTTTTTTTTACTCAGCTTTTACTTATTTTTGATTGAATATTCATTTCGTCATCCAAATTTTCATTGACTTTAAAATATGTAGGAGCAGGAACCACCCATGGAGTTGATCATATTATTCACCCAGCGTGGCCGCTTTTCTGTGAAGCAGTGGTGGTTCCTGACATGAACTCAAATATATATATATATATATATATATATTATATATATAATATATAAATATTATTATATTATATATATATATATATATATATATATATATATATATATATATATATATATATATATATATATATATATATATATATATATACATGATCTGCTTACTCTTTGCTATTTTTTTGTTGAAGTTTTTGTTCTAATACAGTACACTGTTGAGAAACTTGTTCTTTCTCGTATTGTAAATTTCAATCTCTCTTTGCAAACTTCTTTCCGTAGAGACGATGGAGTCATACTCGATTTTAGCTAAGGTAACCTTTTCTCCTTCAATGGTTGCCGGTAGATATTCATCATTTTCCTATCGGGGTTAAAAAAGAATTAAAGAATCTGGAAGGAAATTGTAAAGTTATTTAATATGAATTTAAAATGAGGTAGAATACTGCAAGCCATTTTCTGTCTGTATGATCACCAATGTTTTGTCTAGTATTGTAAAGATTTAAATATTGTATCGTGTATTATAGGCCATATAATATATATATATAATATATATTATATATATATATATATATATATATATATATATATATATATATATATATTATATATATATATTATATATTATTATATATATATAATATATATATATATATATATTATATATAAATTTCTTTCTTGAAGAGTCTTCTTCAAGTTAGTTAGTAAAGTTAAAAAAGTGTAAAATGCTATAGTATGTTTCCGCATATCTGTATCCATCACCAGT
>JABUQX010107678.1:32500-34785 GCA_015478945.1 Trachelipus rathkii
CAACATGTGACAACTATTCCGCTCGTTCTATTGGAGTTTTAGCTAACACGTGACACTGCTGGGCTGCATGAGCAGAGTTGCGCGATTGTCGATATTATGCCACTTTTTTTATTTCCTTTTAAAGGATACGTGCCTATTTATATATATATCTCTATATTATATATTTTTATATTATATATATATATATATATATATATATATATATATATATATATATATATATATATATATATATATATATATATATATATATATATATATATATATATACCGTATACATATATAATAAATTATATTATATATATATATCTTATATTATAATATATGTATAATATATATATATATATATATATATATATATATATATATACGTGTGTGTGTGGCTGTGTGTGTAGGTGTGTGTGTGTAGGGGTATTTGTACGCGATTTAAAATTAAAAAATATTGAATATATTAAAAAGATACAAAGGTCAAGAAGAGTTTCCCTTAAAAAGACATTTTCTGTGACTCTTTTTATATTCAGTGACTTACATTAATAAAATCGACGCTCAATTCAAGGCCTGAGTCTACCGAGAGTGGGAGGGAAAGGTCTTCGCTGATTGGTGGAGGCGTCGTGACGTCATCAGCACATGTGTTTGTAGACTGATCGCAAGTTGCATTTACGATATTTGTTGCCTGCAAATAAATAAATAAATAAATAAATAAATTTGCCTTTATTATTCAATTTTTCTTATAAGGTAAAATTAACAAAAGGTAAATTCTCAGTCGGTGTATTTTAAAATCAAAAATACAAAAATTATTTCGTTCAGATAGCTTCCATTTTTTATAAGGAAGAGAAAAACAAGTATGAGTGTAATACGCAATAAAAAAAACAGTAACAAGAGAGAGAGAGAGAGAGAGAGAGAGAGAGAGAGAGAGAGAGAGAGAGAGAGAGAGAGAGAGAGAGAGAGAGAGAGGAGAGAGAGAGAGAGAGAGAGAGAGAGAGAGAGAGAGAGAGCGAGAGAGAGAGAGAGAGAGAGAGAGAGAGAGAGAGAGAGAGAGAGAGAGAGAGAGAGAGAGAGAGAGAGAGAGAGAGAGAGAAGAGAGAAGAGAGAGAGAGAGAGAGAGAGAGAGAGAGAGAGAGAGAGAGGTCAAACATGCATATAGATAAATAAATAAATACAAGCAAACATAAACAAAAATAACAAATATACAAACATTAGATAAGTATAATAACAACAACAAAAAATACAAAAAGATTATAATTTACGCAAATAAACTCAAAAACTAACGGAGATAATCTTAAGTTGTTAAAAGACTTTAATAATAATTAAAGGCGGAGTCCATCAATTTACAAGAGACGAACACCCTTTATTCCCGTCGTGAGTTTCTCCCAATAAAAAAACTCTTCTAAAAGAACAAACTCCGTTTCACATCATCACGATAGCATCAATGTATAGACGCGGAAATGTTATCGAAGAGTTTAAAGTTCATTTGTCATGACGGATTTCAGTTTTATTATTATTATTATTATTATTATTATTATTATTATTATTATTATTATTAATTATATTATTATTATTATTATTATTATTATTATTATTATTATTATTATTATTATTATTATTATTATTATTATTTAAACGATAATATGAATAATAAAAAAAATAATAATAATAATAATAATAATAATAATAATAATAATAATAATAATAATAATAATAATAATAATAATAATAATAATAATAATAATAATAATAATAATAATAATAATAATAATAATAATAATAATCCTCATCACAAAAATTATTATTATTATTATTATTATTATTATTATTATTATTATTATTATTATTATTATTATTATTATTATTATTATTATTATTATTATTATTATTATTATTAATAGTAGTAGTAGTAGTAGTAGTAGTAGTAGTAGTAGTAGTAGTAGTAGTAGTAATATCATTTCTATTATTATAATTATGACCGGATACCTAGAAGAATAAACAAATTGCAGGAAAACGTTAAATGCATTCAACAATTTTATATTTATTTAAGTGCCACCTAGTGCAGCAATTTATATATATATTATATATAATATATATATATATATATATATATATATATATATATATATATATAATATATATATATATATTATAATATATATCTATTATTAATATTTATGGAACTATATATTATAAATAAGATATAATATTAAAAATATATAATATTATATTATATATTCTATATAAATATATTTACTTTTACAAATATAATATATTTATATTATATATAAATAATATTA
>JABUQX010107679.1:0-27500 GCA_015478945.1 Trachelipus rathkii
CAAATATCCCAAAAACAAATATCATCAGAGTTTGTATTGTATTTGAGAGAGTCCCAAATTGTGTTACACCACATAACAATTCAATTAATTTACTAATGGCACAGCCATCTAAGGTGAGCCAATTTCTGGAACAATTTATTAAGAACTCTTATTTTAACCCTTATTGGGCTTATTCTATACTGACCACTTTGCCAAATTGCAAGGTTAATTATTCGTCTTGACTTGTATATTTGTATATAAATAGCTATAATTATAAATTGTTTGACTATTTTTTTTAGAGAAGTCTAAGGGCAACAAGGTTGAGTTGCCCACTGTAAAAAAATTTATGTAATTATTATTTGAGCATTTGGTATTTTATTTATTCTTATTATTTCCATTTTTATTTATTATTAATTATTATTATTATTATCCACTATTTATTATTATTATTATTATTATTATTATTATTATTATTATTATTATTATTATTATTATTATTATATTTATTAACCCATACTAATTAAACTAACCTAAATATTTAAATAAATAAAGATAACCATAAAAATAAAAACGCTTTCTTTTTATGCACTTTAGTGTTTGCCAAGCCAATTGCATAGCTGCACTTTTTCTTATCTAATTTGCCAAAAGCATGTGGTGTCATCATTGATGGTGAGTGTTTTTTTTGTTTGTGGATGCAGCCTTAATCGTTATTTAATCTTTCCATGTTTCTATTATTAATTCTGACTTCAATTCTCAGCAGTAGTTGTGGTCGTTCTTGAGGGACAACTCACAAAAGTAAAACATCAGTGGGAGATTAGATCCGTCACGGCATCCGTCATAGGAGAAAGTGCGGAAGAAGATCACTTTGCAATCTGTACCTCTCTAGGGATGAGCCAGACTTCCTTTATTAACAAAGTGAGTACTGGACTTGTCTTTCTCATTGTAAGTCAAAACTTGTTACATAATTTGGTAGCAGAGCGTAGTTGTTCGTTTTGAATATCTACCTCTGCTGCTGAGTGTTCTGTCACTCTTCTTTTCTGATTAGAGGGAGTAACCCTTATAAGTTTCATTACTAACTCACCATCATGCCCGATGATATGAATTCTTTGATAGAGGAAAAGAGTCCTATTTCTAGGACGAATTCTCAAACTACTCAAACCACCAATGGTTCGCAAACTGGTTCACAAAACGCTGATCCAGGTGCTCAAGATCAGATACCAAATCTGATGCAAGATCCACAAGAGTTATCCGTGGATGCACCAACTTTTAAAGAACTAATGCAGCAAAACACTAAATTAATTCAATCAATGGCAAACATGATGCAAAATATGTCTAGGGACAGAAAACCACATAGCGTCATTCCTCCAGGGAAATATAGACTGGAAACCGGAGAAACAATGGTGCAATTCTTTCATCGTTATGAAGTATATTGCTTGGCTAAATATCCAGGTTCTCCAGAAGGTATGGTACCACTTTTGGGAAACCACTTAGTGGAGCAGCTTTGGATGTATATAAAATAATAGATCGAACAACATTTGAATATGATGAGGTAAAGAGGAAAATGTTAGCTTGGTTTAAGAGTGAAATTGAAAAAGAGACAAGGAAAGAAACAGAACAGTTTGCAGATGCAAGTTTAATGAAAGAGGAAACAATCCCTCTTTATGCATTGAGATTAATTGGGTTAGCCCAGAAGGCTTTCCCAGGGCAGGATGCTATGAAATTGCCTATAGTACGGCAAAAGTTTCTCAAAAGTCTACCAGAGACCATTCAAGACAGGGTAGATGACACAATGATGGCTACAGAAACAGCAATGGGACATCTGCTTCCTTGGGAGAGGCTGGTGGCTATTGTTGACAAATGTTTTAAGGGTAACAAAGGAAAGAAAGAAGGTTCTAGTCCAGAGGTTGTGGACCTGACTAAAAATTATCAAGTATCACCGCAGACTTCCTCTTTGTTCCCAATGCCTAAAAATAAGGAAAGTTTGAGATTGTGTTGTTGCCAGAGGACACAGACCTGGGGAGCAGAAGTTACATCGCCACAATGTAATATAGTTGAGTCATTAGTGGCAGTTAATAATCCCAGCAGACAAAACCAGACTACTCAGGGATTTTATAGGAATGAATCAGGACCCTCAGTAGCCAGGTCTAGAGATCAACAGTATCCATCAAGGCCTAGCAACAATAGACAGAATCAAAGAAGCGCACCTACATGTGCTCATTGTAACAAGCCTGGTCACTTAATGAGCCAGTGTCAATTAAGGCCTCAGTGTCACTATTGTGGGAAGAGAGGACATACTTTTGATGATTGTTACGAGTCCCAGAATAGGTGTTTACGTTGTAAGGAAGTAGGCCATTTAGTAGCCGCCTGTCCTGACAAATATGGTACTCATATTAAGTGTCCTTTTTGCCAAGGTGGCCATTTGGGTAAAAACTGTCCCACCAAACCGGGAAACTAATAAACTCCGACATGGAAGACCTCATGTTGGAGAATGAAAGGTCAGAAATTGTACAAAGTCCAAACGATGTTAGAAAAGAGGCGGATCCTGGAGAGTCTCAGGAGGTTCCTCAGTGTGAACCTAAGACTAGCATTGGAGAGATATTTCCATTGGTTTCAATCAGTAGTGCTCAGCCCCTTCTGGAAGAACGAGTTACAGAAAACACTCCAGAACATGATGTAGTTAAAGTTGAAGTGAAAGAGGAGAAGGTTATAAAGTACAACATGATTAGAGCACCAGAGGAGACCCTCCTTTTGAGAGTGACCATTGAAGATCAACCTCAAATAGAGGCTTGTGTAGCTTTTGTTGATACAGGAGCAGAGACAAGTCTGGTATCTACCAGGTGTTTCCATGCCTTAGACAAACAGAAATGTCCATTATTGCCCGCAGCTTATAAGAGCATAGAAGGGATAGGGCACATGCGATTCCCAGTGCTAGGTGAAGTGATGTTGGCCCTAAAATTATCCACCAATTATATGTTAAAACCCATGAGATTTATCATAATCCCTGATGAGGTCATGGGATACGATCTGGTCATGGGTTATGATTTGCTACAAAAGGAACGCCTGTTGCCTGACTTATATGAAAAGGAACTGGTCCTTCGACGAGGGAATTATGTGCAAACTGTAGCTGTAGATATGCGGACTGAACAAAAGGGAATACTATGTGCATTGACCGAAAGTATAGTGATTCAACCAAAAGAATGTGCCATTGTAGAGGTGCAAAGTAATATAGGGCTACAATCAGAACAGGTAGGGATAATAGAGGCCAATTCAAAACTGCCAAAAGATATCACTTTTGATAATGCAATTGTACAATTCCACGAGAATAAGGCATTGTTAATAACACGAAATGATGGAGAATTACCTAAGAAATTAAGAAAAGGTACCATCATGGGGAATCTGGAGTTAACCAATATACCAGATCCTTCCATTAATTTAGTCGAGTTAGCGGAAAATGACCCACAGGATCGGCAGGAGTGGACAACGGAAGGAATTTTTCAAGCTTTCAGAGTGCATGAGTCAGACATAACTGAAGAGCAGCAAGAACAATTGGTCCGACTCTTAAGTCGGTTTCCATCAGTCTTGAGTTTGGGAGATTCAGATGTTGGCTGTACCGATGTAATTAAACACCGGATTGAAACACTGACAGATGATCCTGTTCAGGTACCAGTAAGGCGCCTTCAAGGACCTATCTTACAGGAAATAGAAGCTAATTGTAAACAGCTAGAGAGGGAAGGAATCATCCAAAGAAGTAAATCTCCTTACTCCGCTCCGGTTGTTCCAATAAGAAAGCCGGATGGATCAATACGATTATGCATCGATTATAGGGAACTCAATAAAATCACAAAGGGAGATAGTTTCCCTATCCCTAATCTTATAGACATGCTCTTTAGTTTGCAGGGGATGAAGTATTTCACCACTATAGATCTGGTGAAAGGCTATTATCAGGTCGAGATGGAAGAAACCAGTATAGAGAAGACCGCCTTCACCACCCACCTGTCACATTGGGAGTTTTTACGAATGCCTTTTGGTGTCAAAAACGGTCCGGCCACATTTCAGAGAGGCATGAGATATGCGCTCGCCCATATCCCTTGGAATGAGTGCATGGTGTACTTAGATGATGTGCTCATCGTAAGTGCTACATATGAAAAACATCTAGAAATTTTAGAAAAAGTACTTCTGGCATTTCAGCAAACAGGTTTTAAAATTAAGCCAACTAAAACATTTATGGTAAGAAAGGAAGTACAATACTTGGGACATCAAATTTCAGAACAAGGAATGATTCCCCTGGACTCTAATCTACAAGGGATTATGAAATTCCCTACGCCTAAGACCATTCTCCAGCTTCGTCAGTTTCTAGGCATGGTTAATTTTTATCGGCGACATATCCCCCATTGTTCAGAGTTCGCCAGGCCTCTCTTTGAATTATTAAGTGGCAAAACCCTTAAGTGGAATGAACCATGTTAGAAGGCGTTTGAAAAACTGAAAAAATCTTTGATTGAACCACCAGTATTAACTTATCCAGATCGAACAGATCCAGCAGTCCCGTTGTTGTTATATGTGGATGCTTCAGACATCTCAGACATCGGAGCAGGAGCATGTCTGGCTCAGAAACAATCTGGAGAGGAGAAGCCAATAGCTTTTATTTCCACTACTTTCTCAAAAGCAGAGCAGCGTTGTAGCACCACTGAGAGAGATAGCTGCCATTCATTGTGCGGTCAGAGCCTTGAAACCATTCTTATATGGCATAAAAGTGGTCATCCATACCGACCACAAGCCATTGTTGTTCTTGCACAACATGCCTTTGGTAAATCCAAGGGTGGCACGTACTCTTGAGGAGTTGAACGATGTTGATTATGACCTAAGATATATTCCTGGTAAGGAGAATGTAGTGGCAGATGCCTTGTCAAGATCACCAATCGGTATTCCCCTGGAAAACCAAAATAACCCCGAGTCTGTTAAAGTGAATGAAATCCCCAAGGGGTTTACGGAAGTGAAGTTGCCTGGGGGTGGGGATTCGTTTGGTAAATCCAAGGGTGGCACGTACTCTTGAGTTGAACGATGTTGATTATGACCTAAGATATATTCCTGGTAAGGAGAATGTAGTGGCAGATGCCTTGTCAAGATCACCAATCGGTATTCCCCTGGAAAACCAAAATAACCCCGAGTCTGTTAAAGTGAATGAAATCCCCAAGGGGTTTACGGAAGTGAAGTTGCCTGGGGGCGGGGATTCGTTATTTCAGGCATTCTCGTTCTGGTTGTCTGGATCACCAGATCAACATGGAAAATTGAGAGAAATTGTTGTCCAGGAACTCCTGAATAACCGCCAAAAATACGGGCTACCTACCGGAAAGAACAATAAAAATATTACAAAAACACTGCAGCTGATGAGAAACATAGGACAGTTCCTGCTGATGCAAGCTATACAGGCGTTTGCAGAAGTGAATAAAGTACAGGTTTATGTATATTATGGTGACACTAAACCCCTGATGTTCGGTACCATCACAGGCCAAGGTATTTGCCATCTCATTTGTTTGGGAGGCATACATTATAATTTGTTAGTTCCTATTCGAATTACTAGTGTTGAACCGGGACCAAAGACTCAGATAATTGTCACGGCAGAGTTCCAGGAATTTGATCTTTTAAATGAGCCTTTGGAAGAACCACAGGAACTCTCAACGGTGCTAAAACCTTTGACGCTTAATAACATAGATAACAAAACAACCCCTCCACCAAGGAATGGTGGGGAGGTGGAGAAAGTCCCAGTGATTCGTCAAATAAGGCTAAACGAAGAAGACATAGTGGATCGATTGGACTTGGGTCATACAGATTTCCAAAAAGTGCAGAATAATGATCCCTTATTACGTAAGTTAAGAAATGCCATTGTAAAGAATTTAGCATTCAATGGATCCTTGAAACCTTTTGTGAGATCCCAAAAGTATATTCGTCTCCATAACTGTTTGTATAAAGAAATGCTTGATGGAGTATGGGCTTTGATAGTTCCTCACCATTATTTGGTCGAGGTAGCCATTAAAGCACACTGGATTTTTGCCCACATAGGGAAGCATAAGTTGTATTCTCTGTTAATTCAGCGAATGTAGCATCCAAAAATAAGTATAATATGCTCAGATATAACAACTACCTGTTATAAATGCCAGGCCTACAAAATATCAAATATTATCCATGCCCCACCTACCATAAAAATTGTTACATCTCGGCCTTTTGAGTTGGTGGCAATGGACTTGATTCAGTTCCCTCGTTCATCAAGAGGTAATCAGTATGCACTCGTGTTAGTTGATCATTACACAAAGTGGGTGTCAGCAGTGCCAATAAAGAATAAGAAAAGCGCAACTGTTGCAAATGCATTCAAACATAATATCTTGTCTTTTCTCCCAAAATTACTGGAAAGGTTGCTGATGGATAATGGACGAGAGTTTGTTGGCCCAGAATTTGAGGAGCTCTTACGACAGCAGCACATTAGGCATGTATTAACAACACCATATACTCCGGCATCAAACGGGGCGGTGGAAAGAGTAAATAGAACCCTCAGTCAATATTTAAGAATGTCCATCACTAACCCTTCATCGTGGGACAATGATCTGTCTCAGGTAATATTAATATATAATCATACAAAACATTCTGAAACCGATTTAACACCATGTGAAAACATTCTGAAAAGGGCTCATGAACTGTCTTTGGGTCTTCCTTTCCCAGAAATAAAAGATCGCTGGGAGTCTGGTCATTGTAAATACGTTCCTTACAAACTACATCAGTTAGTAGGACTTAAAATTTATCTTCCGGGTAACCTAACATTAAATAAATTTAAACCACGTTATTATGGACCTTATGAAATCATACAAGTGCAACAAAACAAGGTCACATATATTATAAAATCTTTGAAAAATGGGCGAGAGCATCGCGCCTACCATCGACAATTACGTCCTTGGAAGACTCCACCGGATTACTTGGTGAATGATCCAGTTTTTCAGAAATATTCTATGGAGGATGACGAAGAGGAACTGGAACCATTTATGTTTCCGGAAGCTGAGGAAATAATTGGTAGTTGTGAATCGAATAATGTTGAAGGTCTTGCAGACGGGTTAGGTGAAGACGAAGATGAAGACGAAGAATCGAACTTTGAGGGTTTCTTGATGGATCCAAACCAAATGGAGGACAAAATAATATCGACTGTACAAAATGCCATGACTGAAGTGTTAACAAATTTCACCGCCAAAAAATTACACCACAGTAAAACTGATAATGATGAAAGAGAAGATGTACCTCAGACTCCAGATGAAATAGCTAGTGAGGAAGAGGAAGTTAATTCATACTTGATGTGGGACACATCTGATTTGTTGGAGGAGGCGGAGAGACGTTGGGAGATGAGCCAAGCAATGGTCCTGCCATCCCCATTCAATCCTCCGTATGTTCCCTTTAACCCAGAAAGAGAGTTATCTATGAAGTTTTCCACTCCGGTAGTATCAATTACAGGAGATGGAGTTAATGCAGCAACAGCTGACAATGAATTAATTTGTGAAAACCAGGAATCATCCTTTTCACAAAGTCCACCCTTCTTGGGTTTTGAAGACCAATTACCACCCTTGACTGTAAGGATGCCGCCATCTGTATCTATTAATTTACGACCGCATACGCGATCGAGAGGAGCATGCCAAGAGTTGCCCATTGTTTTTCCGTATCTTCTGGAACGTCGTAAAAAGAAGTAATTACTTTGTTTAACCCTGAAATCATATATATAACTTTATCTAAAGTAAAGAAGGTTATCAAACCTATTAAGGGTAAATTTTGGTTGATTACAAAGAGAAACCTTTCATTTGTTAAATGATGTTACAGCCAAAGTGGAGACCCCCATGTGTCGTCCGCCATTTAATGTCGACGGGTGGTGGAGGAGAGATGGAGTGTGCAATACGTTATCTCATTCTTTACTTCTTCCCCCCGCAGATTGTAAAATATAAACTGTCAATATTGACGAGATCGACTAGCATAACGAGTGAAGACAAAGATTAATAGATTTTTTTTCAACCAAGAAAAAGTTTTACTTTATACCAGTAGTGTTCAATTACAAAGTTGTAATATAATTGCTTGATTGAACAATCGGAGTGTAAGGCTATATCACGAATATACACAAAGAGGACGCAGGAAGATTCGAGAGTATTCTCCACGAGAATTACCGTGTAAGTGT
The DNA here is from genome assembly GCA_015478945.1 of Trachelipus rathkii. Lineage (NCBI taxonomy): Eukaryota > Metazoa > Arthropoda > Malacostraca > Isopoda > Trachelipodidae > Trachelipus > Trachelipus rathkii. Next base: position 8,177 of record JABUQX010107679.1, read on the forward strand.
CTGAACTTAACTGTATTATTAATTTCATTTCATGTGGATTGGCCTAAAAGGAAAGATAAATTTTTATTAGGAACAGTTCGTATTAATAGCAGGATGAGCCACATTCCATTATCAGGTTCAAGAAGATATCTCAATATTGAGTTAGTTATAAATGGTTTCTTTCTTTTAAAAGGAACTCAAACCGTAGGATACTTAATAAAACCTGGAAAGAATGTGCAAAAAGAAGGACCACGCCACGGGACGAAGAAAAATGTAAAATTAAGCTCGAAACATCACAAATATCCCAAAAACAAATATCTATCAAGAGTTTTGTAATAGATCGAAATGTGAGAGAGTATCCCAGAAAGATAATGGTGATTTACATTCAAAAGTTCCCGAGAGCCATGTCATAAACAACTTCGAGAGTTAATGTTACTAAAGGCCACGATGCCATCGTAAGTGAGCCAAATTTCTGGAACAATTTAATAAGATACTCTTACTTTTAACCCTTATTAAGGGCTTTTCTATATCTCAACCATTCCTGCAAAGAAGCGATATTACAATTATCTGTCTTTGACGTGTAATACTTGTATATAAACTAGCCTATCCAATTTACAAATTGTTTTGACTATTTTTTTTAAGAGAGTCTACATGGTTAAACATTATTTGAAGGTTGACCACTGTAACACAAATTTGGTATTATTATATTGAAGCTATTATGGTTACACTTGTATTTATTCATATTTATTATCACAATTTTTAAATATTAATAATGATTTATTTATTATTATATATATTTATCATATTATTATTATTATGATTATTATTATTATTATTTATTATTAATTTATTAAATTGAATATTAATTTTATTATTATATTATTAATTATCTATTATTATTATTGTTATTTATTTATTAAACCGCATAACTATCGTAAAACCTAACCTAATATTTAACATAAATAAAGATAACCGATAATGAAAAATAATAAACGTTTTCCTTTATATGCAGGCTTCTAGTGTTTGGCCAAAGTCCAATTGATAGCTGCCCTTCTTCTATTAATTTGCCAAAAGCTGTGTGTATCATGATGTGAGTGTTTTTTTTGTTTGTGGACTGCAGCCTTATATCGTGTATTTTATCTTCCTACTCGTATTCTAATTGGATTAACCTGACTTCTGCTCATCACAAGGAGTTTTGTGGTTCGTTTCTTGGAGGAGGAGAAGCGAGTTATAAGGAGTGAGAGGAGAACGATTCGGAGTGGAGCATATAGACTCGCGTCAATGGCATCCGTGGCATGACGTATTAGAAATTTTCAAGAACTATGCACATATTGACATATTCTGTACCTCTCTAGGATCCGGAGGATGTCCAGACGGTCATTCTTTATTAAAAAAAAGTGAGTATAGCTGGACTTGAGTCTTGTCACTACCAATTGTAACGGGCACAACTTGTTTAGCATAGTATTATTATAGGGCCCTGACCCATAACTTATCTGCTAAACCCTAATCAGCCACTACATACAATACCCCATATAATAATCCAAAGAATTAGTATAAGAATATATTTACATAATATAACACATATAATACCAATACCTAAGGAATAATAATAATTTATAAATCCAGGATTAATATTCTGTGATACGTTAATTACTAATATATTCATACTGACAATTAATATTGAAAAATAACGCATCAACAAAGAAAAAATAAGATTTCTAAGATTAAATTAGTTTAAGTTGCTTACTACCGGTTGAGCATAAGAATTTCTTATTATTACATCATTGTAAACCAAACTATAATTACCTCTATGCTGAGAGAACATCAAAGAATTTGACCCGTCCTAAAAGGCAAGCGAAATCTCCTTACAAATCTTAGGTTTTGAAAGTTTTTAGCAGAATTCTAAAAAATAATTATTAATACAATACTAAATCAAACGAAAAATTAGACAATATAAACAGTTATCAATCCAAATTTGTTTACAAATCAATTTGAATCAGTTTTGGTTTTTGATGGTAGCATACGTGGTCCTTTGAGATATTAAACAGAAATAAAAAACAATAGGAGCAAATGGTTTTTATTATTACAAAAACTATCAAATATATACTAAGTGTAACAACAGTAGTGTAATAGCTGGAAAGAAAATTAGATTTAAGCTAATTTTATTGAAAATGAAACATTCATCCAAACCAAACGGACCAACTCCACGTACCGCCATCTGTTTTTTACATTTTTCGTAAGAACGTGCTTAAATTCGCCAAGCACGGGAAAATAGCAACCTTATTTATCATAAAGAAATATTCGGAACATTACCTTATTGTTTAAGTGTGTAGAATTATTTTCTTACGAATATTTTCCTGATAAGGAGATTACCGGAGGGCCTGTGGTCCCCTCTCGTGCTAGGGACACTATCCCTATACAGGTGCAGAAATTCAAAAGCGTGTCTAATCATATAGAACATATGACTTTTTAAAACCCCCTCAGCAAAGGTATTCAAATCAACACCTCCACCAAGTGGCGAAATCGAGACCTAATCCTAGGTTTGTCCCCCTCAGTAGGATGTGAAGTATATAGAAGAAAGAGGTCAGAGAAGACGCTCTGAACCCTAGGAGGAATGAGTCGTTAAAAACACTTAGGTCTCCACGAGAACTGAAACCCTCGGGTGGAGAGTAATAACACGAGTAAAGGGACCTCCACTTACGATAACATTCTTTATAAAAACCGCGATTCACGGGCTAGAGTGAAGAAAAAAATCCGTTCAGATATCCGAATGACGGGATCGGCACACATTATCTGATAGTAGTTTACGTGAGTCGCAGTGAGCGGATAAACTTGTAATAACCCTTTCCGTATGATCCTTAAAAAACTGTAGCTGTCAAACCCGCGTAGTTCTGGCTTTTTTTGGCCTGTAATCCCGCTCGCACTAGTGGAGGCAGGAGGTAAGTCTGAAAATGATACGGGGTAGTTTAAAAGATCAATTATGAGAATGTAGATCATTGACGCACTCATCCGTAGAGATTGATTAATGCTCCTGTGAATGGGTAATTATATTCGTGATTATTTCAGTCCCTATAGATAACTTACCTATATAGAAACAAACCTTTATATACTTCCCACGAAAAAGTTTTGAGTTTGTCACCAAAACAATAATAATTCCATATAGTGACTTATAGGGTGATATTGAACAAATATCGAATGGATATAAGTTTTTATGGGGAGCCACTAGTCATTTTGAGGGATAATAATCTCTCTTCATGATTTTACAACACCAAAGGGGAATTGATAATATCGCGGGGGAAAAAAGTGATTTGAAATGATTGCCCAGGAAATGAAAGTAATTTCAATGGCATTTCTATACATGTTGTTGGATGTTCATTTTTACAAGAAATTAATTATCTTTTTACCTCTTTCTTGCAAATTGGTGGAAGTTCAAGGCAAATCAGACAGTCCATTATCATTAGTGGGGTTTCAAGGGGATTCATCAGGGAAACTTATTCATGTCCCGGGGGTGTTAGATTTAACTTCTCGTGGGAAGTTCGCAGTTATGAACTCTTTTCAAAAACCTAAATATCTTAGGAAGGGTATGATCTTAGGTACTTTATTGCCAATTCAGGAGGAACATTGCCTTTCTCCTATGATAAATACAGTAAACTCGGAACCCATAGAATTATCTTTAGAAAGGGAAGTTTGGACAGCTAATAAGATAAGGGAAGACTTCACATTGGATGAGTTAACTCTTAGCTCTCAACAAAAGCATGATCTTATAGATGTTTTGTTGAAACACCAAAAAGCGCTAAGCTTTGGTGATCATGATGTAAGGGTTGCTACAAATGTCACACATAGCATTGAAGTAGAGAGCTCACGTACCTGATTAGATTGCTAATAAAGGTTCGTAAGGTTTTCAAGGTCACCTCTGTAGCCCAAAGGTAAAATATCGTAAAAAGACAAAGTGCTGGGAGTTATTGACTGGAACAAATATTATTTATCCCAGCAGGCTTCCATTATTCCGCACCATACCGTAGTACCCGGTTAGATAAACTCATGACGTGAAACATTCGATTAGTATTGATTATCTTAAAGCTTAATCGTCATCTAAAACTGACTCATTTCTACTTCTGCAAAACCTTATAGATATGATCTATATTATGCATGGAAATCATGAAATCATTACTTTTCCACTATTGATCTTGTTCAAGGGTATTATCATATAGATATACTTTCTTCATAGCGAAAATGTAGAAAAAAAACTGCTAGCTTAGCCCCATTCTCAAAACTAAAAGATACTTGACTACTGCGGTAATATAAAGTACAAAAATGTGCCCTGCCTTCACTAATTTCATACGTGGAATGATAATACCTAACATAACTTGATCTTTGATCGTAAATGATTTGTATGACATCATCTATCTTAAATGTCATTTACTTTTAGACATCATTTATTTATATGCATAATTTTAATTTTTATATAAACACTAAAAGTTTCTATATGTCCTTGAGGATCTTTTAATCAAGTGTTTGGTATTGATCTCTCATGCAAAACCTGACTTTGCTGTACAGAAGTCGAGTTCTTGGGGCATCGGATTTCTCAAAACGGAATTCTTCCACTTGAGAAAAATGTTAAGGTAGCTTTGGAATTTCCCGTCCCCTCTTCGGTAAAACAACTACGTCAGTTTCTGGTTATGATCAATTTTAATAGAAGGCATATTCCTAATTGTTCACAAATTAGTAAGCCTTTGTCATGCCAGACTGGCAGCAAAAATGTTCAATGGACTCCCGAATATCAAAGTGCTTTTAAAGAATTAAAAAGGGCGTCAGTAAACCCTTGTGTATTGGGGTTCTCTGATTATAGTCCCTACGTATCACAAATAGAATTGCATGTGGATGCATCAGACATTGGTGCTGGTGCATGCCTATCACAAATTCAAAATGACGAACGGAAACCTATAGCATTTATCTCAATGACATTTAACAGTGCCCAGAGAAATTACAGGGTAATAGATAAAGAGTTAACTGCGTTAAGATGGGCAGTAAAGTTGTTGAGACCTTTTCTTCGAGGGGTTAAGTTCGTTATATTTACCGACCATATACCTTTAATCTATTTACAGAATATGAGTCTTATAGATGGGCGATTGACTAGAACCATGGAAGAACTAAATGAGTTCGACTTTGAGATACGTCATATCTCCGGTACAAAAAAAATGTAGTTGCGGATGCACTTTCTCGCTCTTCTGTATATGAAGGGTTAGATCAGGTTTCAGATAATTATAATTTGGATACTTTAGATTTTATCCCCGCCGGTTATTTTTTCATTGAAGTTCCAGGGGGTGGCGATTCTTTATATAAATGTTTGTCGATGTTTCAATATTTGACCTGGGATCGGCATTTGGAACTTCGTAGGACTCTTGCAGACGAATTAAAAAAACATCCCATTAAATATCAATTACAGGGAAAACTAATTCAAAAGAAGCTTAGGTTGCTCGGTTTTCCCGGACAAATGCCTATTCCAGAGGTAATTGCTGCCTTTATTGAACTTTTTAAGAACCCTGTTCATGTTTACTACAATTGTGATAAACCTCTATTTATGGTGATCACTTTAAAAGCGAACCATGTTGTTTGAAATGTCTGGGCGGGGTACATTATAACTACCTCACGCCCATGATGTATGAACCCACTGAAAATAAAGATAAATAACCCAGTCATACTCTACTACATCAATTGAATTACATAGACAATTATGTCGTAAACATAGATATTTATGTCTTAAACCTTGACAATTGTGTCATAATTACTACAATATTTTATACCAGGGCAGTTATGTTCTTGGGGGAAAGATACACGAAGCTGAAATTTTGCCAAAACGTTTATGCTCTTGGTTATGAGGTCATTAATTATTAATCTTGTGTACTAATCCTAATTATTCAGTCTGTTTTTCCAGTTTTTCTTAGATTACTTAGGTTCGAGATGAAATTGATGCTGGAATCAACTGACTAGTGGAAAGTTCATGGATGATTTGAAGTGACATGGATCTATTAAGTTGCATTCATCAACTGGAAGAAATATTAACGGTTGGGGATATGAGTCATCAGTAATCCTAACGATTACTCATAGCAAATATCCATTTATTAAAAAAATATTTAATTATTATTTAATGTTCGTTTATATGATTTTATTTCATACCTCATGTTATTTAATTATGTATAACTCAGGTTTCAAGTAACATGGTGTTTTGGTGAAATAAATGTATCAGCTATATCCAGTATCTGTACATGTGTGTGCAAGTCCATGGTTTTGCATACGTTGTAGGTGAAACGTTATGAAAAATATTAATGTTTTCATAATCCATTTTTCCTATATTTAATCTTAAATTATTAAGATAATTATTTTATCATTTATTGATAATTGTAACCATAGCATGTTGAGGAAAGAAAATATTGAAAGTTGTGAGTGAAAGTAGAAATTCTACCAAGTGGTCTTAATATAATAGTTATTTTATTTTCAGATAGTGTTGTGGTGATCTTGAATTTCCTTGGATTTTTAATTCCTAATATTCATCAAAGATTTCACCACTAGATCATGGCCGCCTCTCTTATGTTAACGGTAGGCTCTTCTGAAATTAGCATATTCCGGAAGGAAATACGGTATTTAACCCGTAGATACAATTGGAATACCAAAATAGATTTTGAATCCGGTTGAGTATTGTCAGACTGTGTGGATGCAATACCCAAGTATATGTCACCAGATGTGAAATGTATCCTGCTATGGGCGTTAACCCCCATGGCATGGATAAAAAAAGAAATTATGAATAATGATAATAAAAAGACAAAAGTTTTATATAGAATAAAAATTTGGATATAGAACAAATCCCGTCAATTATGACTCAGATTCATAATATAGTAATAACGATTAATTCACAGAAACAAAATATATTTCGAATGTTTGATTCATGCGGTTATGTTAGTCCTAAATAAAATCTATGTAAATATTTTACATTGGGCAGTCAGATTTTGGAATCAATTATGATACCGTATATACATTTATTGTATAAAGATTGTTGATTTTAAATGTCAATTTATCCACTCAAATATCTCACATTTTCATCTTTTACCTAAACTCTTATTATGGTATACGATATCCGAGACTATCCTATCAAATTACAGAGATACACTAATTTTTATATATAAATTTGACAGCATTGAGGTCAATTTACACTACACTCGATTCGGTATAACAAATGGAAAGGAATAATTTAAAAAACTTCTCTCTACTATATGCTGATATAAAATTAATCCAATAATGTAATTATAAATAATTAATATAATGTGCCTGAGATAAGAAGTATTGTGGGGTCGAGATAGTGAATGTGGTATCTGATTATTTATGAGATATATGTATTAATTTTGATATTAACTAATAGAACAATATTCATATACCTGTAATATTTCAAGTAATCCAGATGCACTGTACTAACATACTTATACAATAATATTACTAGTACTGAAATCTAATGTTGTCATATTAATCGTCTGATGGTTTAGAATTTAGTATTTAACTACTATTAGACTTACGTAAGATTTGTTCTACTGACAGCGACGAATTTAATAATATATAATTTATATAACTTCTGCACTTTTATATATTACTGTATTTTATGATATAACATAATATATATGTCCTATAAAAATTTTAGTGTCCTTATGAAAATTTCGGTAGGGGGGCCATGGCCCCTCTAGGCTACACCTACCTAAATATATATATATATATATACTGTAGTATATAATTAATATAATATTATTATATATATATAATATATATATATATATCATATATTAAATATATAATTTATATATAATATATTATTATAATTAATATTATATATAATTATCATATATATATATTATAATATATATTATTATATATATATTTATATATATATATAATATATTAATAAATATAATAATATATATATTAATTATTAATATATAATTACTATTTATATATTTATATATATATATATTATATATATAATAATTAATATTATTATATATAATATAAATATATTATATATTATTATATATTATATATATTATAATATATTATATATATATATATATAATATATATATATATATTATATATATATAATATATATATATATATATATATATATATAGTATATAATATATATATATATATATATATATTATATATCTTATATATATATTTATAATATAATATATAATATATATATTAATCTATTTATATATATATAATTTAAATTATATAATATATAATAATATACTATATAATTTTAATTAATAATATTATAATATATATATATAATATTATATAATATATATATATTATTATATTATTATTATTATATTATATTTATTATATAATATATTATATAATAATTATATAATTTATATAATTATATTATATTATTAATAATTATTAATATATAAATTATATATATATATATAATATATATATTAGAATTGATATTATTATATATATAATATATAATATAATTTATTATTTTATTATATATATATAATATATATTTATATATATATATATATTAATATATTATTACTATATATTATATATTATATATCATATTATATATAATTATTTATATATTATATATATTAATATTAATATATTATATTATTGTTATATTTATATACGTAATATATGAGTATATTAATATATATTAATAATTTATAATATATAATATTATATATTATATATATAATATATAATATATATATATAAATATAATATATATATATATATAATATATATATATATATATTACTATATACTATACTATATGTAAACCTTGTAATTATGTGGTTGTTAAAAATAGATTTGATGATCAGATGAATATTGACTTAGTTGGGTACGACTTGAGAATAATGGAAAATAATGAAGGGTCAAAGAAATGCGCATAATAGAATTAATTAAATACAGATCTTTAGAAGCCTCTCTCTCCACTTGCTGATTGCTCTAATGAAAGATTTTCAATGAGACAAATTCTTTATTTATGAATTCTAAACGAATGAAAGAAAGGAGAAGAGAGGGTTTGAAAAGAGTGGAGAGTAAGTAGAATGGCGAGATGAGATAGTAGGACTGTTAGTTGATGTTAGAGTTATATAAGTTTTCTTTTCAATAAAAGCAAAGAATATCTGAAAACTTGAGAAAGGAAAGAACTCAGATGAGAGTTTTGAAGAGATATGGAAAGCAAGAGAAAGAAATATAAAAAGAAAATTATATTTAGATTTAAATAACAAAAACGTTACTCTACAAATTTCAAATTAACAATTTTATAAGGTACAAAAAGAGTATGAAAATTGATAGTATTACAAAAAAAAAGAAGTCGAGCGCCTAAGGTTAAGAAAGAGAGAGAGAGAGAGATGAGAGATAAGAGAAGAGAGAAGTAGAGAGAAGAGAGGAGAGAGAGAATGAATAGGAGATGAGAGAGAGATGAGAGAGAGAGACTGAGAGAGAGATGAGAGAAGAGAGAGAGAGAGATAGTAGAATTGAGTTGAAAGATTGGACCGATTTGAAATGAAATAAAAAATGTTTGAAACACAAGGGATGAGCCTTTTGTTTTTCTTATGATAAAATTATGAAATGTAGAATATATTATCTATTAAGAAATTAAAAATAACAGACTGTAAAATTTCAGATAGAATTTTAATATTTAAATTATTTTAAAAAACAATGAAATAAAAAAATAATAGACGTAAATTGACTGGATTATGCTTATTTATTCTTACATTTTGATTAACGACTTATTTTAAGCTATATTGAAATTTCCTTATTTAAAATCGTCTCAATACTTAACAATAGATGCTTCACTCATCCTAATGTTTATCTAAGGAGTTTTTTTTATTCTCTTATATAATTATTACTAAGATCCCTACTATATAATATTCCCTCAAAAAGAAAATAAGTAAGAGGTTTATTACATAGAAAACGAAATCTTATATAGGACGAAAACTTTTATTCCCGAGTAAAATGATGTCCAAGATCACCTAAAAATAAAGTGAAGAGTTCCTGCTCTTGAAAATCTTTAGACGGTACTCAATGTATTATTTTGAATCTTCATTTCATTTTCGAGTTTGACGCGAACATTTTCAATTTGGGATTATCTTTCTACTGATATTAATATACTGATGCGTTATATGAACAATTAAATTAAATTCTAACACTATTTAATAAATTTTATAAATATTATTAAATTTTTGGAAGTTTTCTTTCAGAATATGTAAATCTTATTAGATTAATATTATTTTATTATATATTATATATTATTTATTATATTTATATATTCATATTAATATTCAATTATTAAATATGATTCATCATTAATAATTAGAACTTAATTAATTATTATTCTAACTAATAAATTAAATTAAAATTAAATAATTATTATTATATATATTATATATTTATATATATATATTATTAATTTGATATTATTATTAATTAATTATATATTAATATTATATATTATATAATTATTAATTTATTATATATTAATATAATATAATTAAATATTAATATTTAATAATATAATATATATATTATATAATTTAATAATTATTATTATTTAATTTATTATTATTATATATAATTTTAATAATATATTAATATATATTTATAGTATAATAATATATATTTAATTTAATTATTATTATTTACATTAATATATATACTATTATTAATATTATATATTATTATTAATACATAATATATATATATTAATATTATTTTTATTAAATTGTATTTATATTATTTAATTTTATTCGAGACTACTCCTCTGATTAATTCTATCTGATCATTTATCCGATAATTATTAATTTTATTGTTATTCGATGTCTTATTATTATTACTCTATAGAATCTATATTGATTATTATTCACTTGAGTTAAATTTATTATTATTATTCTTTATCATCATTATTATATTATTATTATTCTGTATGATGGATGATTCTATTATTATTATTGATTATTATCTGGGATTTTCTCAGTATACTTATCTATTTTTACTCGTGAGTTAATCTATTCTCCGGAGGTATTCTATTAATTTTATTATTATTATCTATATCTATACTTTCCCTTTATTAACTTTATTATTATTATTCACTTAATTAATTGATTAATTAAATTTATTATTTATCTCTATGATAATTAATCTTTTTACTTATGTGACTTATTATTTGCTCATATTTATGTTCAATTTACTATTTCACGAGTGTTACTCTGGTATCTATTATTAATCCTGATAATTAAATTATTCATTTCTCACTCTCAGATTATTATCTGTTACACTCTCACTATGGTGATATATTATTATTAGCTCTCATATACTCTAGTATTATTACTATACGGACTCCGGGATATATTTATCTCATGTATATACTTCTCTCATGAGTACTATTATTACATTCAGTGTATTCTTATTATTATTACTCTATCTAAATATCTTCATGGGTTATCACTCTTGTCACAAATTATCTTGATTATATTTCACAATATATTTCTTCGATGAAGTTAGATAAAGTGTATTAAATTAATTCAGCACATTCTTGAGAGAATCAATATACAATTAAAATCATGAAATTATATCAAAAAATTGTTCTAGCTGAAAAAGCACAGTAATGTTGGCCTCTCAAATCGAATCCAATGAGAATTAGGTCGTTTTGGGCATAGTTGTCATTAATATATTATAATATTATATTAATATTATTAATATATATATATAATATATTATTATATATTTTTATATATATATAATAAATATATATAATATAATATTATTATATATTTATTATATATATTATATAATATAATATATATATATTATAATATATATATATATAATATATATATATTATTATTATATTTATATATTCTATTTATAATTATTATATATATATATAAAAATATATATATATATTAATATATAATTAATAATATATATATATATATATTATATATATTATTATATATTAATTAATATATAATATTATAATATATATAATTATATTATATATTATAATTAATTATTATTATATATATATATATATATTATAATATATAATATATATATCTTTTATATATATATATATTATATATATATTATTAATATATTAAATATATATATATTAAATATATATATATATATAATATATATTTAACCCTTGTCAATCTTGGTGACATTTATGATGACATAATTAAAATTAGTAACTTTGTTAGTACGTAACTTCAGTAATGCGCAAAACAAGGTAATTTATAAGGTCAAAGATATTAATCGAAGTCAGCAATGATAATTAAAAACAAGAACTTTAGATGCTCTTTTCTTCGACTTTTTCGATTTGCTTATAGGCTTCATTCTCGTTTGCATTTATATCGTGCGATTCACAATTTAAGTGAGAAAAGGAATGAAAGCGATGAGTGGCGAGTTGAGGAAAGTTATATTTTATTGGATGAAGGATTGTTATGAATTTAGTAAGAAAACATAAGTTTCACAAAGTATAGTAAAATAAAACTTAGGAGAAGGAATGAGATAGAAGTAGTTGATAGATATTATAGGAAATATTGAAAGGAAGAAAGAGAATAGAAAAGCTTAGAGAAGAAAAGATTAAGATTAAAAGGTGAGTGTAAAAAGAATGAACAATGAAAAATATTGGCAGTTTGAATTTAGAGATCCAATATAATAAATATTATTGATATATTAAATGAATATAATAGAAATTAAACGAAATTCAATATTAAAAATAAACTAAAAAAAAAACGTGTGCAAGTCCACAAAGAAGACCAATGCCCCACACACAAATTAATATAATTATTTTAATAGAATATTAACTTTTAATTAAAGTAAATAGAAAGAAAAATATAAAAATATAAAATTTAATCAGATAGTTCTAATTATATTATTTATCACATAATTTATTAAAAAATAAATTAGGCACTTTATACATACATGAATATTCATACTAGTTATATTTGCTTTTATTTTTTTTTGTAATATATATTAATAAGCAACGACCTATTCAAGTAAAATGGAGGTTTCAGAAATTGTCAAAAATAAATAGAAAATAAAAAAAAAGTGTTTTAAACCAAAGAGATTTATGCTAAGCACAGTTAATTTTTATAAGATTTTCTGACTCCAAATCAGGGTTTTTTTAATTTATGATGTATTATATTATCAAATTTTGCCATAAATATTAAATAAATAAATTAAATATAAAAAAAATCAAAATAAAAATATGAGAGTGAATCTAATGATGCGAATATATTTTAGATAACAATGGTAATGTGAGTAATAATTATAATAATATTATAAAAAATGTCAAATGTGAACTAACTAAAAGTAAAGTGAAGAGTCTGCTCTTGAAAATATTTTTAACCCGCGCTTCAATACACGAAGTTTATTTGGACCCTAATTCATTTGGATTTGCCGGCAATTTTCAATAAGAATTTTTTTTCCGATACTACTGCTGACTTTTATAAAAGGACAATTTTTGACTTTTAAATCAAAAATAACTTAATTAATTTTAAAGATATAAAAATAATTATATATTCATATTATTCCATATTTAATTACAATATTAATTATTATTATTTATAATTTATATTATTATTATTTTTTATATATTATATGATAATTATTATTATTTATTAATTATTATTAAACAATTTTTTATTACTTATTATTATTAATTATGTATTAATTATTATTAAAAAAATATATTTTACCTATGACTTCGTCGAATTCTAATTTGGAATTATTATTAATTATTAATATGTATATTGTTTTATATTATTTTTATATTATTAATTATTATTATTAATTTATATTTATTATTATTAATTAATTATTATTATTATTTATTAATTATTATTATTATATATATTATTATATATTTATTATTATTTAATATATTATTATTAATTAATATTATTGTATTATTCTTAATTATTAATATTTTATAATTATAATTTATTATTATTATGATTATTATTATAATAATTATTGATTTATTATTAATAAATATAATAATTTTGTTTATTGAAAATATTATCATTTTGAATAGCTTAAGATTTATATTATAATATCTTTATTTAGGAATTTGGAATTAAAATGTTTACTATTAATAAACACTTTCCTGACCAGTTTTCTTCTTAGATATAAAAACATGTTTATAACAAGAACTTACTTAAATTACCACGGGTCAATTCATCAGTTGAGAACACTCAGTAGGGTATACTCTCGAATTACCAAATGAGAATTAGGGTATATATATGTATGCATAGTGTATAATAATATAAATATTTAGAGTGAAATATAGATTTTAATCCGTCATGTGCATAGTTCAGAGAAGGACTATTTATCCCAATACAACTCTCTATCTGATTGGGACTATATATTTTTATATATTATTATATAATATATATATTAATTATATATATATATAATTAATATATTATAATTATATAATATATAATATATATATATAATTATATATTAAATATTATATATTAAATTTAATATATATATTATATATATATTAATTGTGTTATATATATATTTTATATATTTATTAATTATATAATATATAATATATAATAATATATATATATTGACTATATATATATAATATATATATAATATATATAAGTAATATTAAAATATATAATAAATAAATAATATATAATATATAATTACATATTATATATAAATTATATATATAATTAATATAATATAATTTATTATATATATAATATATATTTAATATATATTATTATATATATATATTATATATATTATTATATATATATATATATCTAAATATATATATATATAATTATATATATATATATATATTAATTAATATTTAATATTATAGTATAATTATATAATATATAATATATATATAATATATAATATATATATATTATATAATATTATAAGTAATATATATATATATATTATTAATATATTATATTAATATTATATTATTATATTAATGATATCTTTAATATATATATATATTATATATATACATATATATTAATATATATATAATAATATAATATATTATTATAACTATATTATATAATATTTATTATATATATTAATTAATTATAATATATATTATATATAATTATAATTGATATATATATATATATATATAATATATAATAATATAATTTATATATATTTATATAATATATATATTATTATATATATATATAAAATATATGATATATATTTATATTTAATTATATATATATTTTAAATAATTTTAATATATATATATTATATATATTATTATAATTATTTTATTATATATATATTTAATATATTTTATTATATTAATAATATATAAATATACTATATATAAATTAAATATTAAATATATTATAATATATATATTTAATTAATAAAATATATATATTATATATTATATATATATTATATATATTATATATATAATTATATATTATATATATAATATAATATATATTATATATATTATTATATATATCATATATATATATATTAATATATATAATATTATTATATATATTAATATATAATATATATATATATATATATAATATATATATATATTATAAATATGTATAATTAATTATTAATTATTAATATAATTTATATACTATTTTATTAATATGATTATTAATATAAATATATATATAATCATTAGTTTGACGTACCTGGAAGTAAATTAACACTTGGAGATTTAGTAGCAGGAATTTATATATACTATATTTAATATATATATATACTACTATTTAATATATTATATATTATATATTTATATTATTTATTATATATTAATTATATATAAATTATATATATTATTATATTAAATTATTATTATTATATATATCTATATTTATATATATTATTTAATTATATATATATAATATAACTATATATATATATATTTATATAAATAATATATATTATATATATATGGTCCAAGAAATCTAATTAATAACAATATTTTAATAAACATTTATATAATAAATCCTATATTTATTAATTTTTATTATTGCTTTGATAGAGAATTTAGTTTTGCATATAATTTATATAACCAAAATACTTAATTTAAATCCACATTCTCTCAAATTAGAGTATAATTGTATCTTTAGGCCTATTCATTTTTTTTTAAAAATAGTTAAGCTGTCGTTAGATAAGTTTTTAAAGCGTTTATTCTTTAATATCATAAATCTATTATCTTACATATCCATTTTTTTAGTACATCTTGTTATGATTTTATGTATAATATAATATAAACTTAATTACCAATTTAAATAAAGTTATATAAATATATAATTATTCAAAATTATCTAGAACAATCAAACATTCTGAATAAATTCCAAAAATTTCAAAGAAACTGCCACATATATTAAGTAACCTTAAAATTAATTTCGTACTATTTACGAGGAAGATAGAGAACAGAAAGATTTCATATAATATTATTAACGATTATTATAGGTAGATGTTAGAAATTACTAGTCGCTCCACACTTACAGGTTCGAGGTAGCTTAAAGTGTAACGTTACATTTATTCGGTCACCTAAGTATCGCGTGGGGTAAAGATTTTACTATTTAATATGATCAGTGAGTAGGAGCGAGTTATCATTCTAAATGAAACTTCAATTATTATTTATATATGCTTAATTATTATTGTAGGTTGTTTTTCTTTTAATTTATTATGATGAAGCAAAATAGCTTCTTTTTTATTTTTAAACTTTTATAATAATTATTATTATATAATTTAGTATACTTTTTTTTTTATATATAACATTTTATAATTTCAATATTTATAAAATACATATAAAAATATTGGTCAGGAGCTACCTACCCGGCCCTATACCACTATATAATAATATTAATTACGACAATATTAGACTATATATAATATATATACTATTATTAAATTATTTATAGGATATAATATTATTATTTTCATAATATTAGTATATATATTATATTAATTATTAATTTAATAAATTATAAAACCATTAATAGGACAAGTAAATGAGCTTAGTATATATATATAAACCCTTGTATCATTTAAATTTTATTTATTATTTTCTATTATAATATATGAGGTATTATTTATTATGTCCTAATTAATATATTATAAAGGAGATAGATGTGAGTATTAGTTGATATAGACTCATTACTAAAGGAGTGATCTTCCTTTTGTACTATTTAAGAATGCTTATTTATATATGTATTTAGGCGGACTTTTCTAACGTATTATATCTATATAATATATATATAGGCAATATATATTTCTATATGGCATAAATGTGATGGAGACTTTATTTTCTAGTTATTCCTCTATAGTGAATAATATATATATGATTATTCATAAAGGATCTATAAACCATTAAAAATAAGGTTTGGAGAAGGAGTTTTAATTGTGTGTAAAATATGTTAATATTAATATATTTAATATATATATATAACGTACATATTAAATAATAAATAATAATATATTAATAATTTATAATTAATAATAATAAATTAATAATAATAATAATAATAATAATAATATAATAATAATATATAATAGATATGTAAAATAAGATATTTTAAGAATTTACACAAATTATAAATGATAATAATTCAAATAATTTATTACTTACAATATAGTTAGGTATATATAAATAATTTAAATTCAAATGAAATTATTAATAATATAATTAAATAATAAAATATATTAACAATATAAAGTCTTATAATAATATAAATTAATTAAATAATAATAATATTAAAATATATAAATAATATATAATTATATTATATATTATTATATAAAATATTTTAGGTTTAATAATTCAACTTTTGTATTTATGAATAATAATGCCAAATAATAAATAACATAAAATAAATATAATTATAATACATAATAATAATTAATATTATAAATAATAATAAATTAATAATTTAATTCTAAATAATAATATAATAATAAATGATAAAATTAATATTGATCAATTTTTCTTTGTCTTCATTGATCTTTATAAGACTATGAATATATCAACGTAAAAATCCCAATGAAATATTTGCGGGTCAAATCCAAACTGATAAAATTATAAGGTTAATCATAAAAAACATATTGAGCCTTTAATATGATTAATTATAGATTATTAATAGAACTCTTTTACTTTACTTTTTAGTGCTTTGTTGGCGAGCTATTCACTTTTTTTTTAATACTTAGGGAAAATTTCTTTGGTAATTAGATTGCTAGAAATTTCTCAATTTACTTAAATTGTGGTACAGTATAAATTTAATGAATAATTTAGAATGAAAAAATTTTTACATTGTAGAAAAATGTAAGTAAGATCATTTGGAGATTGAATAGAAATATAAAAGATCAAAAGTTTTGTTTGTTTTAAACACTTTTCTTTATTACTCGATACTTAACTGTTTGTTTATCATTTATGTATTCCAAAAGAATGATTTCAAAATAATTTACAAATTTAACCTAAGACTAAAATTTTATGACCATGATAAAGATGCATTTCCCTATTCACTGGCATTCTGCCGCACAATCATTTCTATTAATTATCATTAGTCAAGAATAAAATTCTATTTTTATTTGTTTTCATTTCTATTTTGATTGATGTTTTTGCGTAGGCGGTTTCGAATTTCGAAAATTAATAAATTTCTCATTGAACGTAAGAAAGAGAACAAGGCCAACGCATATCTCCCATTCCATTTGAGATTGAGAGTAGTTATTGAGAGAGAAGATGAGAAGAGAGAGAGTAAGAAGTTGGAGAGATAGAGAGAGAGATGATGAGAGAGAGATTAATGAAGACAGCAGAAAGATTAAAAAGATAGTGATCAGACTCTATGAGAGAGAGGAAGAGAAGAAAAAAAATCACTACTTATAATTTAATATTAAATGTATGCCGATTAGATGCAAGAAAATATAAAAATAAACAAATTAAATGTTTCAAAATTTCTTATAATAACTTCTTGATTTAAATTAATCAAATTGATCGCAAAATATACTTATTCATTAATAATGATTATCATTAGTTTTTTGCTATTTATTATTATTATTTATTTATTTATTTATTATATTAACTGAAAAAATTATTTTTTAATTTATTTTATTATTATTATTATTATTATTATTAATTATTTATATTCTATTATTATTATTCTTATTATATTTTTATTTATATTATTTTAATTATATTATTATTTATTATTTATTTATTATCATATATATTAATTTATTATTTTATTATTATTAATACATTTTTATTATATTAT
>JABUQX010107679.1:30000-40000 GCA_015478945.1 Trachelipus rathkii
TATATATATAATATATTAAATTATATATATATATTATATATATATATATATATATATATATATTATTATATATATAATAAAATAGATAATATATAATATATAATATATTATATATATTAATTATTATTATATATTATATATCAATATATATTATATTTATTAAAACGGTATATAATATAATATATTTATTAATAATTAATATATAATATAAATATATATATAATATATATATATATATATATATATTATATTAATTATATTATAATAATAATATAAATATAATTATATATATTATATATATTATATTATAATTATATTAATATAATGACTAGGTGCATAAGGTTCCATTATATACCCAATACTTTAACTTATTAATATATAGTGTATTAAGAGTAATATGAATATATAAGTTATATGTTCTTTATTTATATAGGTGGTCAATAGGGTTTTAGTAAATCATAATATATTACACCTATGGTAAGAATAAGCTTTCTAACTATTTTAGGATACATCATAGATAAGCTCAAGGTTATGGACTAGTTACTCTGGGGTGAAAGATCTATACTATCCCTAGATAAATTCGACATAATGTGTTGGGAATTCAGTACTACAAAAAGAGAACCTCTTTGGAATAGGATGGGGATATAATAGCTGACTTGAGTATATACCTATCGCTTCATGAACGCTATTTTATGGTGCCCAATAATAATCAATACATACTATAAAAATATGTAAATTTTATAAGATCATCTTACATCTTAATCAAATGGTTCGGAGCTGGATTCAATTTGTGTGATAAATCAATAATAATATAAGATATATGAACATCAAAATAGGATTGAAGTTGATATAAAGAGTGGATCTTTTATAAGGCATGGATAATATAAAATTTAGAATAAATAGGGTATAATGTATATAAGAATAAAAATAAATTTCACATTGAAATTATAATATGTTTTAACAGAAAGCTATATAGTGAATATAAATATAAGGTATATAGACTATATGAATTGTACTCAAATGATATAAAATGATAGTAGTGGAGTTAAAATAATACAATGTATTTTAATTATTTATACTATATTTAGAAAGAGTAATAAGATAGATAGAAAATAATAATTCCCATGATATTAATATTAGTACTAAATAAGATAAGAATCACTAATATAAGATAAGTTGTATGTATAACGACCTATATTGTGCATTATAATGAGATAATGAAATTAAAAAAATTGTAACAGAATTTGAGCTCGAATGGCAGAGACTAAATATATGTCTTTAATTATAATTTTCTATACAATTAATATTACAATAAATAAATATACTATTTAATTTAACTTTTTAATATTTACTATTAGTCTAAGCTCTAAATTTCTAAGTAGATACAAAAATGGTGAATATCAGAGTGACCGATATTATAATTTAAAATATACCATTTCTATAACCCAATTACTCATATTTATATAATTGGTGAGTGAGAACAGTAAACTAAGTTATTAATTAGATCAGGTATTTATAAATAAGTGCATAACAATATAGTAAGATATTCCTAATATCTGTGAGAAAGATAAAACAAATAAATTTAATCCAGTTAGAACATATAGAGATTAGCGGTTCTAGAATCTTAATCATCTAACTTTGAGAATCTTCATATCTCGAATTCAAGAAAAACGGGGGAAGAAGTTATTTAAAATTTTTATACACAAGATTCACACTCACTATTCACCCTTAACTCATATTATTCAACATATATGAAATAGCGAAAAAAGATAGGTATTAGCGAAGGGAGTCTTTCATTTATACTTCCTCAAACGTAAATAAGACGCAAGAAGTATGAGTATTATCCTCATTCCTACATATACTACGTATATTAAGGTTAGCTTAATAGTAAATAAATTCCTACATTATTGCCTATTTTATCTACATACATGACTCATAGAGAATAAGTCTCATAATTTCAAAATAAAAATAATGATTTAAGAAAACACATATTAATATATATTCTAACCTTGTATCTTTGGTACATAGAAGAAAGATGAAATTGCTTAGGAGGCGACTTTTAGAATAATGTGAATTATAGATGACTATACAATAGGGAAGAATAGCTTATAAGTAACATATTCTGCGTTACATTATATAATTGAATAATAATATAAAGTTATTACAGTGAAAAATAATAATAAAATAATAATAATAATAATAATAATAATAATATATTAATAAATAATAAAACTAATAAAAATACAAATATTAATAATAATAATAATATAATATTATAATAATAATAATAATAAAAATAATAATTAATAATAATACTATAAAATGAATAACTTTTTTGGATTGGCGAAGGTTTAAAACTAAAAAACTAAAAAAAAAAAACAGTTTTAGCTCACTCGTCTTCTCAAAGCACGCTTTTGTTTGGAGAAGTTTTTAAATTTATAGCTAGTGATCCATTTCTTTGGAAAATTTTAGATTTAAGAAAAATTTTACGCTCCCAGCCTGTAATACGCCTATGACTAAAATAGAATTTTTAGTTTTGTTAAGTTGGGAAGTCTATTATTATAATTTTGTGAGGTCGTAATCGACTGCGAACATTATTATATCTGTACAAAATATTTTATTTAGTAAGTCAAACGAAAATGTTGTAAGAGCAGCGCATGTGGCTCAAAGAAATTACAAATTGGCAACTTCAAGTCTTGTGGAGGTTGCCGGGAGAATGATGAGGTGGAACCATTGAGAGCAGACCTCTTTTACAAAGAAATTATTAGAAGCATAAGATTTTTAATTAATTTAATGAATGTATCATCCGAAGTTAGGATATTATTATAAAAGATTTTTCAATCATTTTAGCATTATAGAAAATCTAATTTCATTTATTTGAGTGGTTATTGTAATTATGAAAAAAATTAGTTTGAATAGAATACCCTGATAAAGTATAGGATTTAAAAATAATAACAATAAAAAAAAATTTCTTTAATAGGGGATAAACAAATTAGGGTGTTTAATACTAAATGATGTTCCAAAAAAAAAAATAATTATGATATTTGAAAGAGTGAAATGTATAAATTGAGGGGGGTTTTGTTCAAGTCACTCAGGGTCACCAGTGTTAGGGGGGCAATATAGGGTTACACCCTTCTATAATAATGTTGGTATTTGGAAATTGTTAACTTTTGTTCTTGTGGTACTGAAGGGTCATTTAGTAAACTTAATTATATACACAGTAACGATATGCTTTATAATATTTTGAACTAAGTAAGGCGCTATCGGTGCGTTCCTCTGGGGTAAACATCACGCCGATAATTCGACATGTGTCGGGATTCGAAAGAAGAGCTCGTTGAAGCGGGGAGGTTGTGTAACTTCTCTTGACTCTGGGCGTTATTTGGCAATATAATCATCACCAATAAAATCATAAATTTATAATTCTGTGAAACGAAACAATGGTTCGCTGGTATTCATGTAAAACAGAAATAAAGGGTATGATACAGACCTGTGTCAAGTTAAAGAAGAAGGGGGTTAAAAGAAAATGTTATTTATAAAATTTGAACGAGGAATAAAGAGAAATAATATGCCACGGAAATCAAATGTTAAAGAAAGGACTTGTGAAATTAAAATAAGGTATGACACACTGTGTCAAGGTATAAAAAAGAAGGGGTTAAAGAATTTGTGATGATGAATTGAATAGTAATAGAGAAGAAAAAATAATAATTCCATTGAAATTAAATTGTTAAAAGAAAAGCAACTTGTTAAATATGAAATAAGGTATGACACGACCCGTGTCAAGGTGTAAAGAAGAAGGAGTTAAAAGAAAATTGTGATTTACTAATTGCTGTCAAAATGTCTATATCCATTTCTATATAATCAATTTTAAAAAAGAAAGAAAACCTAATTAACTTTTTAATGTTCCTATTGTCAAGCTAGTTTCTAGCAAGACATATATGACGCAAGAAAATGTTTAGAGATCGAGCAAGTGGAAGAAAAAAGCTCGTGTTTTGTTAAATTTGGAATCTATAAAAAAGAAAAAAATGAGATTTTTGCCAAAACTAGAAAAGTCTAATTGGATAGGAAGTTGCAATATATTAGCAATTTGTTAATTTATATATATATTATTAAATATATTATATATATTATATAATATATAATAGTATATATATATATATATATATATATTTATATATGATATATATATTATTATTATAAAAATAGATATTGATTATATAATTATACATAGTATATAAATATATAGCCAATTTTTAATATATTATATTTATATAAAATAATATAAATATATATATATATATATATATATATATATATATATATATTATATATATATATACTATATTACTATATATATTATAATTATAGTATATTCATTATATATATTATATATATATATATATATAATATATATATTATATATATATATAAAATATATAGATAATAAATAAATATATATTATATAATTTAATATAATATTTAAATTATATATATATATATATATATATATATATATATATATATTTATATTATATATATATATTATATATATATATTAATCTATATATAATATATATTATATATTTATATAATAAATTATATATTCATATATATATTTATCTATATAGTATAAAATATATATTATAATATTATATATATATATATATATATATATATATAATTATATATATTTAATATATATATTATATATATCTATATATAATATTATATATAATATTATATAATATATATTAATATATTATATATATATAGATATAATATCTATATATAAGTATATATATCATATAATATATATATATATATTATATAGTATATATATATATATATATATAATATATATACTATATATATATATATATATATTATAATATATATATAATTATATAATATATTTATATAATATATATATATATATATATATATTATATATATATAATATATATATATCTAAATATATATATATAATATATATATATTATATAAATATATAAAATATTATATATATATATATAATATATATATATATATTATTAATATATCGTTGCAAGGGATACTCTTCGACGAACAAACGGGCTTTTCGTAACGATGTGCGCTTACCTCTTGGTCTCTACTGAAAATTTTCTGGTTTTTTGCCCAAAATATCTCACAACTTTATATTATATTTCCTCTCTTGATTCGATCTGAGGTTTTGTTGCTATTCTCCAACTGAAAGGCCAATCTCTTCGGCCTTATTTTCCTTTAGCTCAACCCTGGACGATTCTGGGATTCCTCTTCCTCTCTCTCTTCTCTCTTCTCCTCTTCTCTTCTGTCCTATGCCTTTTCTTGTGATTACATTGATCGGTCCCTGGACTCTGAAATATGTTAACTTAGGAAGCGGTGCCTGGGTGATCCTCCGATTTTGAGGGTGTGGTTCGTGCTTGTTCCGCTTTCGTTCAACTATATTTCTTTGTCTAATATAGCACTTTCTAAGTGTTAGAAGCACGCACATGTTCCAACCTATTCCGAAAGACGCTCTGATCTTTCTAACTATCGCCTATGAAGCTCTCACTTGTATTCTATTAAGATCTTTGAAACTTCTCACTCTAATTTCTTAGATCAATACTGAAACTCATTCCTCTTTCTGGATGGCTAGTACGGGTTTCGGCGTTTGAGGTCTTACTGCGAAAACTTTCCTAAATAACCGATTATGTTTCGATCTTAGATACGGGGAGACTTGCGTGTATGCGCTTGATATATCAAATTTGACCGGGTATGGACCGCGTCACTGCTCTCCAAGTCCCCTCCTTTGGGTTTCCTCTTCTTGCTTACTTATGTTAGTTTTCTTTCAAATCGCTCAAGTTGGCGTTTGTTGTGGGGCGATTCTTCTTTCTTTCTGTTGGTGTTCTAGGGTTCTGTCTTATTATCAGACTATTTTATAGTCCTACTTATTCACTTTTTCATTAATGATCTTCTAATGCACCTCTAACTCTATCCACTCAAT
Source organism: Trachelipus rathkii (assembly GCA_015478945.1). NCBI lineage: Eukaryota > Metazoa > Arthropoda > Malacostraca > Isopoda > Trachelipodidae > Trachelipus > Trachelipus rathkii. Next base: position 35,999 of record JABUQX010107679.1, read on the forward strand.
GCCGATACTCGACCCTTCATTCTTCCACTCTTTAAATTCTGCTCCTCTTTACTTGTCGAATTGCCGTCTCGTGTTAATTTCCGATCTATTCTCGCTGATCTGATAGAATTTCCGGGTGGGTCGTCTCAACCTTGTAAATTTTAATTCTTTAAAACTAACTTCTACAAATTCCCTCTCTAAACACTTCCAAATTTCTACTCTTTCGACGGTCCTCTCTGTCTCTCCTGTTGAAATATAACATCCTTTGCCTTAAATAACAAAAAAATGTCATTAAATTAAATAAAATGGTTGATTAGGCCGGCTCAAAGAAGGGGAGTCTGTTTAGACTGAAGATTTTTTTTCTTCTTCTCAGTTACTCCCGCTATAGCAAGGGGTCTTTCCGCTTTATGAGTACTGCTCTCAATATCTCGGCGGGCGTCTGTTTCAGTCCTGCTATTGGACAGGGTGAGTCAAAGACAATAAGGCAATAAAATGATTTTTTCTTTCAAGCTTACTTGACTCTCTATTGCGGCGCGATGTTGGTGCTTTTATCTCTATTCTATAGGTTACCTGAGCGGCAGTGCTCGAGGGACTCGCTACCACTCATTTTACGAAGTTCGTGAAAGGGTGCTGAAATCTGCGCACGAGTTTTTGTGTGATATTGGTAATCAGCTTGTTGTGGTGCCTCTTTTTTTCCTGCTACTTCTGTTCTGTGGAATCTCTTACAATCTTATGTGTTCCTGTGTTTTAATCTCTCTACTTTAAGCTTGGTCTGTGCTCATCTGGCTTTTTACCCTAGTGGTGAACTTTTGTGTGTTAACCTTTTGAAATATCCTGCCGTGAGTGGTGGTGACACTGTAAATATATATAATATATATATTATAATATATAGTATATTTATATAATATTTAGTATTTAAATCTAATGTATAATATTACATAAAAATATATACATATAGTTATAGCATAATATAATACTTAAATATTATAGATATATCATATAATATATATATATTAGATATTTATATATAATATATAAGATATATGATAGATATTTATATATATATATTTAGTATTTATATATATATATATTTTGTCTATTTTTTTGTGTGCTATTTTTTTATGATGTTTCTTTCTTTTTTGAATAAGATCCCCTTTGCTTCACACTTGCAGTAAAAAAAATTTCTTTCTTTTTGTTAATAAAACTTATGAAAACTAAGTTGTTATTTCAGTTCATTTTCAAAGTTCTTTTGTTTCGTAGAAAATGAAAATTTGAAAAATATAGGTTGCTTATAAATATACTCAATTGAACAGTTGGTAATAGAAAGTATAATCAGTACAATCTACGTAAGTAAAGACTTGAATATTTCACAGTAATTTTCATTAAATTATATTTATAATAATATTTTTCAATTAGGATTTTCTGATTTTTTAAAATATTAACTTCTCTAACTAGGGTTTCAATCCATTTCAATTAGATTTTATTCTTACATATTGTATGTTTAACAAAATGAAACAATAAATTTTTTAAATAGAACTTTTGCAACACTTATTAATGATCAAACAACTATGATAAACTTTCCGTTTAAGTTTTATGATACAATTGATCCTTATATATATTATATATATTTATATTATATATATTATATATTATTGTATATATATAATATATATTATTATATTATAATTAACTTCTTTAACTTTTGAGAGAAGTTATAGATAACTATTAAATTATATTAAGACAATATATAAATTATATAATATATTATTATATTATCTATACATATGTATATATAAAATATTCTATTATATATATATATATAATATATATAAATATATATCAATACATATATTATATATATATATATAGATAATATTATATATATATTAATTATATATAATATATATATACTTATATATATATATATATAATATATATATATATTATTTTATATACTGTAATATATAATATATATATATATATATATATATATATTTATATATATATATTTTATATATATATATATTATATATATATATATATTATTTTTTTTTTTTACATGATCCCACCACTCACGGGCATTTTCAACGGAGGGGCCAAAAAAATAAAGTAAATAAAAAAAATACATAAAGAAAAACATTAAAATATAAGGAAGTAAACCCTGTCTTTGCCTAAGCAATTCTCGAGGTGGCGCAGACGGGAATTTAAATAGGGAAGATTGATTAGCGGGAAATAAAAGAAGGCAAGAAGTTTCACAAAACAGATGTGGTGGGAAAGAAGAGGTACAAGATGATCCTTGACTCTCAAAATTCACGCAATATTCATGAGAGAACAAGCACTCTTGTATTACGAGGCACGCGTGTGGACGGAATGCAGAGTCAATTCAACTCGAGCACCTCCTTGTAATACCTATGAAAAGAGAATAGGCGCCGACTCAGGAGCGAGAAAAGGGTCAAGGAGTAGAAAGTAGGACGTTTTAAGGCTCTTACTTAAAGCTCAAACGTTCAAAAGGAGGGGTGAACCGGAACCCCCAAATGTGGGGTACAGTATTCATCAGGGCGAAAAGACTTAATACTGGAGCATCTGAGCGAAGAAAATTCACTGGCATCTAAAAATCCAGCCTTTTTTGAGCATTTTAGCAACCGGATGTGTGTAAGTCCTCCAAGGACAATTCACTAATTTAATGTTTCTAGAATGGTTTATGTTGTACGGGTAAAACTTAGAGGCGTAAAGGAAATGGAAAGTTGGGGGTAATTTAGAGAGGGAGATATGTAAGAATTGAGTTTTTTCAAAGATTGAACTTCAAGAAGATTGACGGTTACACCTGGAATTCCGACAAATCGGCAGAATTGAATCAAAAAGCTGTAGAGAGAGGCAACTCTAGATAAAACGAGGGAGACAACTTAAAATGATGGGAATGGAGAGTGAGTCATGGCATAGAGTAACAGAGTTAGAAGTGCAGCTAAGAAGACCGTTGATGAAAAGTAAATATAAGTTGAGATAACATTTAATATATATTTATATATTATATATATTTATATATATATTAATATATATATATAATATATATATATATATCTTATATATATTATAATTATATTATAATATATATATAGTATATACTATATATATTATATTATTATATATATAATTATTATATATATATATATAATAAATATTAAATATATATATATAATATATACTATATTATTATATATATATTAATTAATATAATTATATATATATATATAATATATATATATATATTTATATTATATTATATAATATATATATATATTAATATATATATATATATATATATTAAACTATATATATATATCTTAATACTAATACTTTTTTCAAACAGTCCATACGCCTGTGTTTCTTTGCATTTGGGTCGGCGCAATTGGAGGGGTTATCTACTGCTTCTACCAACATAAGCCATGACTTCGCCTTTGCTACGTCGCTTCGGGCTTCTGGGCGACAGGCAGGAGCTATACATCGTTGATGGATGAACCAGGCTCATTCTTCTTCGAATATCTTTCTCTCATCATATCATGGTTCGATCGTGCTTGTCTCTGGCATTCAGGCTAGAGCAGTGCGTATCGGGTGCGAAATTCTCGTTCCACTATCTTCCGCTATTATTTTATTCAGCCTGAAATCGTGGCGGGAATACTCTTCGAAGAGCAACAGCGGCTTTATCCTCAATAATAGAATCGCTCCACCTTGTTCTCCTACTCGAAAATCTTTCTGGCTTCTTGTAAAACATCTCACACCTTCTGTAAATCTACCTTCTCCTTTCATCGATCTGATGTATATTGCTACTTTCCACTGAAAGGAAAATCTCTTCGGCTCCTATTTTCCTCTAAACCCTGGACCATTCTGGCATTCCTCTTCCTCTTTCTCTTTCTCATGTCTTGCTTTGCCTGAGATTACTTGATGGTGCTGACTCCTGAAATCTTAACTTTAGGAAGGCGGTGGCTCGGATGGCATTCCTCCGAGTTTTGGGGGTGTGCCTTCCGT
>JABUQX010107680.1:5000-12500 GCA_015478945.1 Trachelipus rathkii
TATTATTATTATTATTATTATTATTATTATTATTATTATTATTATTATTATTATTATTATTATTATTATTATTATTATTATTATTATTATTATTATTATTATTATTATTATTATTATTATTAACAAATTAATTGACGATTTAAATATAAAAATTAACAATGTAGAACTGCATAGGGCTATACAAATGCTAAAATACTGGGAATAATAATAATAATCGATGCAAAACTGACATTTAAAGAACATGTTAACAACCTAGTAAGCAGACTGTCGAGACACATGTATGTGCTAATAAAATTAAAAAATATTGCACCTCTTTCCATTCTTAGAAAAATATACTATGCATTAATAATACATCCCCGTTTGCTATACGGTCTTCCTATTTACGGAATCACAAATAACTCAGTTATCCAAAATATACTATGCATTAATAATACATCCCCGTTTGCTATACGGTCTTCCTATTTACGGAATCACAAATAACTCAGTTATCCATCCTGTAATTGTAATTCATGAGCGATTTATTCGCCCCATAACCAATACAATAGATTTTTACAGCCATACACAAACCATTGTTCAAAAACTAAAGTTAATGCAGTTCAAAAACTTACTCAATATATCACTCCTAAAAGAGATACATAAAATTATTCATAATGCCTGCGATTTCTTGCCAGTAAATTTTCACTCAAACTCAGGCAAATCGAATTAATTTACGAAATAATACTTACATAAACGCTCCCTCCTGTAGACTAAAAAAAGCCACTCAATGCGTCAGCTACAATGCATCTAAACTTTACAACTCAATATCACAAAACATCAAAACCGAAAACTCTATTAAATCTTTTGCTAGTAAAATAAAAAATTATTATCTAAATAAATGTTGATAAATAACAAACTCAGCGATTCAACTTTTATAAAATCTACCTATTATTATTATTATTATTATTATTATTATTATTATTATTATTATTATTATTATTATTATTATTATTATTATTATAATTTTTTTATTATTATTATTATTATTATTATTATTATTATTATTATTATTATTATTATTATTATTATTATTATTATTATTCGACTATCATCTTATAATTACACCAATCATTTTCTACATAAATAATAATCACCATTACCTTGATTGTTGTTACCTTTGTTGTTACTCTTAAAAATTGTTAGTATTGTTTGGTAGAATATTATCTAAAAGTAAATTCATAGTTATTACTATTATTATGATAATTATAATTATTCTTACTAGTAGTGGTGTTTTAATTAGTTTACTATTATTATTAGTTTTATTATTATTATTGTTATTATTATTATTATTATTATTATTATTATTATTATTATTATTATTATTATTGGTGTAATTATTATTATTATTAACGTTATTGTAATTATTATTATTATTATTATTTTTCTTTTTCTCCTTCTGCATTTTTCAGAATGTGTGTATTATTCTTTTATGCAATGATTATTTATTATTATTATTATTATATTATTATTATTATTATTATTATTATTATTATTATTATTATTATTATTGTGTGTGTTATTATTATTATTATTATTATTATTATTTATACTATTATTATTATTATTATTATTATTATTATTATTATTATTATTATTATTATTATTATTATTATTATTATTATTATTATTATTTATTATTATTATTATTATTTTAATTCTGAAATTAGCATAAATAGTCATTATTATTAGTGTTGTATTATTATTATTATTATTAATTATATTATTATTATTATTATTATTATTGTCAATATTTTAATCATTGCTAAACTTGTCCAGACTATGCTTACAAATATTATTATTATGTATTCTAATTGTATCAAAATTGGTTTTGGGATTACATTAAGCTCAATCCTTATACCCAATTCCTTAAATTTAATCATACCTGTATTATTTTTGGGCTTAAAGGACACATCATTGTGTTGCAATTAGTAGCCCACTTTCAGAAATTGTATGTCATTAAATACTGTATTATAATACAACTAAATATTACAATTGTAAGTTAAAATTAATAATTTATATTGTTCATTTTCTGAATAAATTGTTTTGAATTGAATTGAAAAATCATTATTATTATTATTATTATTATTATTATTATTATTATTATTATTATTATTATTATTATTATTATTATTATTATTATTATTATTATTATTATTATTATTATTATTATTATTATTATTATTATTATTATCATTATTATTATTATTATAACAACATACACCGGAAACAGAATAGTCAAGAATAGAAGAACATGACGTAAGTCGAAAGGAAAGCCCCCAATATACCCTCCCATCATACCCATCTTTAATTGCTAGGGTTTCACAACCCGCGACAGAATCCCACTGTTTTGTATTGCCAATGAAAGGGTTTATCCTCTGAGCTACGCCCACAATCATGCCTGATCCCATTTTGCCGCCATTCACTCATATTTTTCACCTTTCTGCTCGCCTCTACCAAACTCACATACCTTTCCTTTGAGAGTCCCCTTCACAACTCAATCCACCTTTTCTTCTGTTTCCCATGCAGTTGGCTGATTCCCACCACACTCACCACTATACATGAGCTTATTCCAACCGACTATCATCCATCCTTTCCATATGACCACACCATCTTAATACATACATATATTTTTCCTGATATAATATATATATATATATATATATATATATATATATATATATATATATATATATAACCTTAATATATATATATATATATATATACTCTCTGCTCTTTATATATAACAATAACCATATATATATAATAACATATATCTATATATATATATTATATATATATATATATATATAACTATATATATATATATATATATATATAACTATAACAACCTATAATATATATATATATATATATATCTAAATTTTCTTTCTAAAGAGTTTATGTACAAAATAGCGACATAATGAAGAAATAACTCGCACTCAGGGAGTTGTCACCACACTCATTTTAATCTGCTTATTTTTTTGAAATATTTTCAAACATTTTTTTGAAGACAAATGCAAATGAAAAAAAATGACAAAATGATATTAAACATCGATATATTCTCTAATTTAATTAGAGATTTTATAATATAATATATATATATATATATAATATATATATATATATATCATATATATATAATATATATATATATATATATATATATATATATATATATATATATATATATACATATATTTTATATATATATATTTTTATATATATATATATATATATATATATATATAATTATATATATATATATATATATATATATATATATATATATATATATATATATATATATATATATATATATATATATATATATATATTTTTATATCTATATATAAACAAAAAAAATATATATAAAAAAAAAAAAAATATATATATATATACATATATATATATATATACCACCATATCTCTTTGGAGCTGTATTCTTTCCCAACCTCCGTTCCTGAAATTTAGTTCCTGAAGAAGCAGCTCGGACATGAGTGCGAAAGCTCAGATTATATCTTTTAAAAAAACTCTTATGTGATTAATCTTTATTTTTAGTTTGTTGTTATGTAATAACTGTGAAAAAGAAATAACTTAATTTTTGAATAGTTTCATTTTGTGTTGCCTCCAGGGGTAAAATCATCAATACTTATAAATACTGCGAGAAGTGCAGACTAAATTATCAATATATATATATATATATATATATATATATGTATCTGTACATATACTCTATATATATATATATATATATATATACCTACCTATATATATATATATATAATCATATATATACTACTATATAATATATATAAATTAAAGGCTGACCTGCCGTTATCCAGGTGTGTTCCAGACTTTAATATTGAAAACCATGTGAGATTGAGCATAGCAGTTAAGTCTGGGGTCAGAGTTGAAAGGAAAGGATGAAATTTTGTGGAAAAGACTAGTCCTACGAAATCTCCCTCAAAGGAGTCGGTATGCGAATTGAGAGAGTTAAGGGGAGCATTGCCTTTAATAATAATTAGTATATGAGAAAGATGATTTATATCAGGGCTACGGGCCTCAAATTATTCTGACAGCTCCAGCTCCGGCTCGGCTCCGGTTCCGGCATTTTAAAATTATACTGCCACGATTTCCATTGAATTTCTGGATCCATTTATTGCAGTGTAAAATTTTTTTTTTTATGATCCAGCTTCATCCAGCCGGCTCCGTCCAAAACCTTGCGATTTTGCGCCTTCGCATCCCTGTTATATATATATATATATATAACCATATATATATATATATATATATATATATATATATATATATATATATATATATATATATATATATATATATACCATATATATATATATACTGCTTTATATATATATATATATTGTTATCGAGTTGAATTTAGGGAGGGCACCGCCCTGTCATCGATATATGAAGACCCTACACTTTTCCCTGTTTTGCTTGAACTCAAGCTCTTTAAGCAGGGTTTAATTCAGGGGGTGGCCCGGGGGGGAATTTCCCCCCCGAAAATTTAGGAATTTCCAAATTTTACTAAAAAACAATTATAATAAAATTGACTAACTATATAACTATATATATATTGAAAACCTTTTACGTCTGGCATTGTAAGACTTCGGAGAGCGTGCACATTCTTTCCAAATATTTATATTTCTCGTACAGGTATAATTTTTGAATGCAAAAGCTACCGATAAACTTATTAAACTTAATTCTCGTACAATCTTGTATGAGTAATGGTGTGGTAAGCATAAATAATACTTATTTACATTGTAAGGATTGTGCTCTATATTTTTCCTTTTTTCAATTAGGAGCTTATCTTTTATTGTGTGTGTTTTTGAGCCTACGTGAAAGCTAAAAGTGCTGCTACTTTGTAAGCTATAGCTACTATGTACATTGTTTAAAATGGCAAGGCAACCATAATTATATGAATTTTTCAATAAGAAAAGACGTTCTGAAGAGCCAGCACAAAGTACATTTATAACAATCGATCATAATGATGAAGAATCGCAAGGTATTGTAAGTGAATCTATAGTTCCTGCCACAAAAACACGCGAGATTAAATATCAAAAGCAGTGGGAAACTAAATACAAGTGGTTGTACTTTGATCGTACTAGGGGTGGTGCATTTTGTAAGCTGTGTGAAGTGCATTTAAAAAATGACATAGATTTGCTTCAAAAAACAGGTGGAGTTTTTATATCAGTGCCTTTTAATAATTTTAGAAAAGCTACTGGATGTTCAGGAAAACTGGAAAAACATTCAAAATCAGATAAGCACTGTAAGGCAATTTCAATGGAAAATGCTAGATTGCAGGGCTTAAGAGCTCCTGTCCAAACACTATTGATTCAACAGAGTGAAAGTGAGAAAAATGTTAACAGAGAAGCTTTTTCAGCGTTAGTTAGAAGCGCATATTTTTTAGCTAAAGAAGAAATACCTCATACCACCAAATATGAAGCATTAGTTCGTAGGATTTTAGTAAAAAACAACAAACCTCTTGAGGACTGGATTAAAGCCCAAAGTGAGAGATCGACATACATTAGTAATTTAACCGCTTCAGAGTTATTGCTGTCTATTGGTGAAGTCTTGGACAAACAAGATGAATATTTACTTAGTGGTAGATATTACTCTGTAATGGCAGATGAATCCACGAACATAAATAATCAAAGTCAATTGTCACTGTTAGTTCGCTATGTAGTCCCAGCTCCAGTTTATGAAGTAAGAGAAAGGTTTTTATGTATGGTTGAATTAGAAAAAACTGACGGCGAGTCAATATTTTTGGCTATGACTGATGCTTTAAAAAAACGAAAACTTTCTTACGAGAAATTAGTATCATGTTCTTTTGACGGTGCTGCGAATTTCAGTGGTAGTATAAAGGGGGTGCGCGGAAGGATTTCGGAAATGAAACAATTTGAAATTCCCTATATTCATTGTAGAGCCCACGTTTTATCGCTTGCCGTCACTAATTCCAGAAAAAAGTTTCCAATGATTAAGAGGGCTTTACATGTTGTTAAAGATATCTACAAGCTTTTTCATTGTTCTCCTAAAAGAGAAAAGATTTTACATGAAATTCAAAAATCACTAGAAGAGCCTGCCTTAAAGATTCCAGAAGCTGCAGACGTACGTTGGCTTAGCAATTATCGTACGGTACATGCTGTGTTTTTATGTTTTCAATCAATAATGATGGCATGTGAACACATTTACAAGGATGGTGCCGATTTAGCAAGTTTATCTGGTGGTATTCTTTTAGAAATGACTAATATTAGTTTTATAGTGAGTTTGGCTATTTTAGATGTAACACTGAGTGCCTTGTCAAATTTAAGTAGGGTTCTCTAAAAAGAAACTCTTAAACTCTCATCTCTTCCCCAGCTTATTTCTGGAACAGTTGGTCATTTAGAAACAATCATCAAGTTATGTGTTATTGAAAATGAAGATAATGAACTGCATATGAAAATTAAAGGCCTTGAGAATTATGTTTCAGAATTTAAACAAGTAAATTTTACTGATACCAAAAAAAATTGTTTAAAAATTGCAAGAGGATTTGTGGAAGAAGTAGTAAACGAAATGAAACAAAGATTTAATGATAAAGCTATAAGATTAATACAGCTATGTGCATATTTTGAAAACTTCAAACAGTTTGTTCAAATGAATGAAAATGAATGTAGAGAACTTTGCCATCTGTTTGGAATTAATGAAATTGATGCCACTTTGTCTGATTTTAAATCTTTCACACATGTTGCCCGCAATAAGTTAAACGATACTAGTACAGATGTTGCTTCTTTTATTTTAAGAGCTGATATTGGATATGAAATCTTTAAAAAAATTGCTGAATGTATATTGTGTGTACCTATTTCAACTGCCAGTGTGGAACGATCTTTCAGCACCATGAATAGGATAATGACAAAGCTCAGGAATCGTATGGGACAAGAAACTTTACATTCCTGTGTTAAAGTGTCCATTGAAGGTGATGAAGAGCCAACAGAAGAATTTATTGATCAAGTGATCAACAACTATGCTTCCAAAAAGACAAGACGCATTCGTCTTATTTAAAATGTGAGTAATAATTTTTAATTACACTATATATATATATATATATATATATATATATATATATATATATATATATCATATATACTATACTCTATATCATATATATATATATATATATATATATATATATATATACTATATATCTACTATATATATATATATATATATATACAAGGTAATACTGAAGATTATGCTCGGCTAGGATGATATATATATATATATATATATATATATATATATATATATATATATATATATATATATATATATATATATATATATATATATATATATATATATATATATATATATATATATAGAGAGAAGAGAGAGGTATTCAAAATTCCTTTTTTCAAATTTCTTCGTACGTTTTCGCCTGAACGAAAAGTTTCGTTCTCGTGGATT
>JABUQX010107680.1:17500-29384 GCA_015478945.1 Trachelipus rathkii
ATGTGTCTACTTTTGTGTGTGTGTAAATGTATCTAATTGTGTGTGTGAATGTATCTAATTTTGTGTGCATGAATATGTTTACTTTTGTATGTGAATGTGTCTTTGTGTGTGTATGTGTGTGTGTGAATGTATCTAATTATGTGTGTGAATGTGTCTACTTTTATGTGTGTGAATGTGTCTACTTGTGTGAATGAATCTACTTTTGTGTTTGTCAATGTGTCTATACTTTTGTGTGAGTGCGTGAATGTGTACGTGAATGTGTCTTCATTTTTGTGTGTGTGCGTGAATGTGTGAACTTTTGTGTGTGGGAAAGAATGTGGAAATGTTTTTGTGTTTACGATTACTCAAGTTCTTTTTTTGACCATGTTTGTGTGTACCTACGTGTGTAGTGATGTGTTGATGTTGACGTGAGTGTTGCGATGTGGCGTGTGTATTAGTTTTATTTGTGTTGTAGTGTTTAGCGTGCTCTAGTGTCTAAGGTATGTATAATAACTTAGTGTTATTACGAGATCACTTTTATTCAATTGAATAAAAATTTATGATATTAACAGTATATAGATAATAAATTAAAATATAACTAAATTAAGATCCATGATTTCTGAGTCACAGAAAATTACAAGTAACATAACCATATATCAAAGTCTATTTTCTCAAAAAGTAAATAATAATAATATAAGTATATATATATAAATAATTAAAAGAGATAATATAATAATATAATAGTATAAAGATAAAATATAAGCTCGAAACAGGGTAATTTCAAGTCTCATAAGTGAAATGAATATTAACTAAAATAATAGAGAGATAGGGGTAAAACACCTCAGCATAACAAATGAGTTCATATTCATATCTTTGATTGTATATGTTGGCATGAAATATTTTGATGAAATAGAGGATAAACTCAGGGGTTACAGAGTAGATATATATTTATATAGATCTGTTTAGCTATTATATTATCATTTGAGATAAGATTATGATGAGAATTTTTATCAGGTATATTTTCAATAGATCAATAATAATAGAGATGAATAATTCATACGCGAGATATTCAACAACCAAAGTTGAATAATAATTATAGCATTTAAAATAATATTAGCGATTAATAATTACATAGTTTCAAATAATGTAATCTGAAATGGCGTTTTCACACGAGAAAAAAGACGATATAGTATTATGCAAGAAAGAAGAGAAGGAAGAAGAGAGAGAAGAGAGAGAAAAGAAGAAGAAGAAGAGAGAGAAAGAAAGAATTAAGAATATGTTTTTTTTAGGAGCTTCAGAGATGATGATAAGACAAATTAGTCGGAATGAAGATGGAGAGATGGATTCTTTCAATGTCTTTCAATTTGTAGATGTGAAGATGAGAAGATGAAGAAATTAAAGATAAGATAAAAGTAAAAGATGGAGAAATAAGAAAAGAACGTTTTAGTGCATTACTGAATGATGGAATAGTAGAAGAGGAGGAAGAAGAAAGTGAGCGGAATAAGATGATTAGTAAAAAATTAGGAATAGAGGGAATATAGCTACGGGAGAGAGAGGAGAGAGAGGAGGAGAGAAGAGGAGAGGAGAGAGAGAGAGAGAGAGAGGAGAGGAGAGAGGAGAGAGAGAGGAGAGAGAATAGACGGTAAAAAGTGGAAAGCGTAACGTAGATAGGTGATGTTTTTTGTTGTTGCTGATTTGGAGTGTGATGTTTACGCTTTAATGTATTGTAAGTAAGAGGGAGAATGGTCTTCGTATTGTGTTGATATGTTAGGGTAGGGTGATATAGGTAAAAGTTACTTGAAGGCCGGACGGCGTAGAGATATTATAGGCATGTTTATGTAGAAGTTCACTGTATAGCTGAAAGCGAAAGTGTTAAATAAAATAAAAATTTTTGGTGCGAAAATTGAGTTTGTTAGTTGAAAGTGAGTTAGGTGGGTGTTTTTGGTGTGTTACTTATGTTGGGGGACTAGTGTTGTTTGTGTGGCGCGTCATGTTCCTGTAATTCAATAAAGATGGTGATTGGAGAATGGAGAGGGTGTGGGAGCGGGTCCATGGTGTGAAACCGTAAGAAATAATATGTTAAGGGCCACGTAAAAGGCCTGTGTTGTTATATAGGCGGTAGGGAGATGTTTTGTATGTGGAAGCCATGGGAGTTTGGTGTAAAGAAGTAAAGTAGAAAGTAAGGAGTATGTAAGCGCTTGTGTTCACAGAATATTTTGTACCTTTGATGGCAATGTGTCCATAAGTATTCGTTTTGAAGAGTAGGTAATGATTAGTAAAGGGATGGTAATTCGCCTAACGCTAGACCTAACTAATCTCTTATCTAGGAGCTCAGTTTGCAAGCCGCTGGAAAATCTAGGTTTGATGCATCACTGGAGGGAGAAATTTCGTTTTGGAGTCAGGCTGGTTTCGTGTCTGTCCGTTCAAGTACGGGTTTGTCCATGGGATAGTATATATATAATAGAGGTATAGATGGATAGTTATATGGGTATATATGATATATATATATAGGTATGGTGTATATAGTGTATATATGGGAAGGGTAGGTATAGTAGGTAGTGATAGTAGGGGGGATATGATAGGTAGTAATGATAGGTATAGGCGTGGGTAGGGGAGGTATGATAATAGTACTATATAGTAGTACGTAGTATATGATATATATAGTAGTATAGTAGGGGGGTGAGGTATGTATAGTATGAATATATATATATATATATGAAAGAAAAAATAATATATAACCATAATAATGTTTATTTCTTTATTCATTAAAAGTTTAAGAATAAAGATAGAAGAAAAGATCACCTTTATTGAGGTTTTTGAGCTTCAATAGATATATTAATGTATAAAGTGTGTTGTGTGTGTGTGGTATGTGGTGTGTGTGTGGGGTGGTGGTGTGTGGTGTGTGTGGTGTGTGTGGGTGTGTGGGTGGGTGGGGGTGTGGGTGGTATGGTGTGCGGGGTGTGGGGTGGTGGTGTTGGGTGGGGCGTTCAAAGTGTTTTAAAAAGTGTTGGTGGAATACGAGTATTTCCTCCGTTCTGAGATACCCATCACGTGGATTGTAAAATCCTTTTATTGTGTATAAATAAATACATCTTAAAATTTGCGTTCGTCCCTCTTGTCGTACGCAATCATTGTGGCGACATCTGGTGAGTAACAACGGATGGAGCGATGAAGAAGCATTCAATTGCAAAATAGCATGAAGCGAAGTAAAAAAAAGAAAAAAAAAAACACAGTAAGAGAATTTTTAAGAAGAGAAAAAACGATAAAATAAACTAAACAAGGACAAAATACAGGAAGAAAAAAAAAAACAAGACATTAGAAACAAAACATGTTGATATAGAGAAAACATAAAAAAAAAAATAATACTTAGAAAGAAATAAAACACATTGATAAGAAACAAAATACGACGTAATAAACAAATAATAAATAAAAGTAGCAACAAAAGAAATACTGTAAAACCCGACAAATAAACAAACAAAGAAAAAAAAGAAACAAAAACACTCACACCAACGAAACCAAAATCACTGTAAGTGAATTAAAAAAGAAAACGTTAATTGGAACAAAACACCTCGAAAACAAACAAAATCACAAAAAACATTAATAACAAACGACTAGCAAAAAAAAAAAAAAAAAAAAAAAAACAACTTTCGCAAGAACAAAAAACACTATAGGAAAAGTCAAAAACACGGTGAATAGAGACCAACACGACAAGAAACACATACACACACACTCTCTCTTCTCTCACACACACCACAACACACACACACACACACACACAATCACACACACCTACAACACACACACACACACAACACACCGCACACACACACACACACACACACACAACACACACATCACACAGACAAACAAGCAAACATCAAAGAAACGTTTTCAAAAATATTTCTTCGAAATTTGCAATTTTCCCTCGAAAAATATTTCTTTTTCCAATTGTCTTGAGGAAGAAATTTTGAGCCAAATTGGCTTCTCCTAAAATAGCTATCAATAATAATATATAATAATCATAATAATAATAATACTTCCCAAAATATAATAATAATAAATATTAATAAATAAATAATATAAATAATAATAATAATAATAATAATAATAATAATAAAATAATAATAATAATAATAATAAGTAAAAAATAATAATAAAAAATATAATAATAATTATAATATTCCCAATAATATAAATAATAATAAAAATAATGAATTAATATAATAATAATAATAATAATATAATAATATAAATCAATATAGAATTATTATTACTATTATTATTATATTTTATTATTAGTTTCAAAATCTATAACCCCACCCCCCCAACTATATCCTAAAATGTTCAAAATATGTAATTCCTATTCCACATCCAAATTAGGAGTAATACTCTGACTTGAACTACTTTATAATGTGATAGTGCAGCAACAATGACTCTTTTAACTCCGCAACCCTGTTCATGTTAATATGGCTCCTTGAAATAATAATCGTTTTAAGAAATTTGTGAGTAAATTTATGCTTACCCTTCCACAGCTATAAAAATATATCTCCCAAGTGTATAGAGTTTACTTATTGCTGTAAAATTGGGTAAGAACTATGTTTGTAATAGAAAGAGAGAGAGAGAGAGAGAGAGAGAGAGAGAGGAGAGCAGAGAGAGAGAGAGAGAGAGAGAGAGAGAGAAATTCCGTATGTTTCCTTCGAGGTGTAACAGGAACTAAGCAAGCAAATGATGAGACGAGAGGAGAGAGAGAGAGAGAGAGAGAGAGAGAGAGGGAAGAGAGAGAGAGAGAGAGAGAGAGATCCCTATGTTCGTTCGAGATGTATCAGGAACCAAGCCAAGCAAATTAAGAGAGAGAGAGCAGAGAGAAGAGAGAAGAGGGAAGAGAAAGAGAGAGAGAGAGAGAGAGAGAGAGAGAAGAGAGATTATGCGTCTTTCAAGGAGTAACAGGAACCAAGCAAGAAAAGAGAGAGAGAGAGAGAGAGAGAGAGAGAGAGAGAGAGAGAGAGAGAGAAGAAGAGACGAGAGAGAGAGAGAGATGAGATTTCTCTAATGTTCGTTCGAGGAGTACAGGAACCAAGCAAAGAGCAAATTAGAGAGAAGAGAGAGAGAGAGAGAGAGAGAGAGAGAGAGAGAGAGAGAGGAGACGAGAGAAGAGAGAAAAGGTTGATTTTTCCATGGCAGATCACGAGAAAAAGAAACACCTAGAGAGAGGAGAGAGAGGAGAGAGGAGAGAGAGAGAGAGAGAGAGAGAGAGAGAGAGGAGAGAGAGAGGAGAAGAGAGAGAGAAAGAGAGAGAGAGAGAGAGAGGAGAGAGAGATGAGAGAGAGAGAGATTTTATCTTGACGTAATAAAACTTCCCGACCCATTCCTTTCGCACATTATAAAAAACTGAAAATAAATGGAATCTTTTTAAATCTAAGGAAGCACACGAACTTTTTAAGGCACCTCTTTTTAATATATATATATAATATATATATATATATATATATATATATATATATATAATATTATATATATATATATATATATTAATATATATTATATTATATATATATATATATATTATATATATATACTATATATATATAATATATTTATATACTGTGTTCGTCACTCGCTAAATAATGATTTTCAAAAGGTAATTATATTGTGATTAAATTATGTGACGAAACCGGTGAGCCGCGGGCAAAAGGGCTAGGGTTCGATCCCTCTTCCGGATAGCCAAGGTAACAATTACCTAGAGAGATTCCCTCCTAGATTAGGGCAATGCCCGGAAGTATGGATTAGGGTTGGGGCGAGCACCAGAATTTTGCGTGCGCACGCGCAACCACACCAGAGTGGCTCGATACCACGCACGCGCACCGCACCACACCGCACCTGGTGCGACGGCCAATCCTTGTATGGCTTATAACCATTTTTTTAAAATCTTTGTTCCCTGAATGATATAAACGAAGTTCTATTTACGAGGAAAATCTGACAGGTGCTGCGGTGCCAGAGACCGGCAGCGGAGCCAGAGCAAAGCTGCCCGGAGCCGGTGAAAGAAATCGCTTTTCGTGCTGAACTATAAGTATAATTTTGAAATAGAGGATTCATATTGTCGTTTTATTTCAATTAAAAACATTACCTGTTCCGGAGTCTGATTCTGTCCCACTACTACTACTAATGTTTCTGACTATTATTACTACTACTACTATCTAATAATAATAATAATAATAATAATAATAATAATAATAATAATAATAATAATAATAATAATAATAATATTAACTTGAAATAGACTTTGGAAAGTATAATATCATTTACCTCTTGAGGAAAGCTTATGACTTTTCGATAATACATGAAAGAAAACATTATTGCCTTTCCCACGATAATTTTTTCTTATTAATCATCATCATCTTCATCAATGTCATTATCATCGTCATCTCCTCGTCCTCATCATCATCACATCATCATCAATCATCATTATCATCATCAATCACACAATCATCGATCATCATCATCATCATCATCATCATCATCATCATCATCATCATCATCATCGTCTATCTCCACGAATAATCATCCATCATCATCATCATCATCATCATCATCATCATCATCATCATCAGCTGTCCCTAGGTCCCCCAGAATTGGGAGTAGGGTGCGCAAGGATCATCAGAAATCCGAGGAATATATGACCAATATATCAAAGGTATAAATAAATAGTAGAGGACCCCAACCTGGTTACATAACTACTATCTTTTTAGTAGCCTTTTACGACGCACAACACGTACGTTCTGGGAATTCTTTCACCCCCTCTCCCCACACACACAGTAATTAACACCTCTTAAAAGAGTTGCCAATTAGTTTATAAATAATTCATGAAAAGTTGAAAATAAATTCAAGGCTTAATATTATTTAAGTATTATAAATGAGTTTTTTTATTTACTTCATATTTAGCACGTGCCAGCAATAATTGAGTACATATGAATCATACGTGAAATACTCTTCATTTCATATAGAATTAATTAAAGTAGCTAAAAATAACTAAAAAATAAATAAATACAAAAAATAGCTAAAAATAGCTAATGATTATGTAAGGCAACAAAAAATAACTAAAACATAGGTAAATATGCTAATAATTAGTTAAAGTATAATTAAAAATGGCTCATGTCCATTATCTGTGTCCATGAAGCTGAAGTCATTTTTTTTAATAAGTTAAGTTATCGAACAAAATTAGAACGGCGAGCGCATAATGAGAAGAGTTTGAACTATTTTCTAATATATTTACATAAACTTTAACATAGAATGTTTTGTTGTTTATTGAAACGATGGAAAATGAAATAAATTATATCAATCAATATAATGTAATATAGTTAAGTAAGTTTATGTTACGTTAAGTAAGGTTATTTTAAGTTACGCTAGGTAGCATAGATTTAAACTTTTTTATTAATACTTTTAAAGGTGTGTGCAGCTCTTTTATTATAACTACAGTTTCATTTTGACTCCGTACAGTTTTATTTTTTGATTTTTATCAAATGTGTTCGAATCCACGCAATCGATATGCATATGGATATGACACGGGAAAAGACATAATCTATAAATATATGGACTTCTCGGCTGTGGTCCAATTCTTTATTTTTCCTCTCTGTGCTTTTTGTAATTTAATTTTCGTTTTTTATTTTTTTATTTTTTTTTTGTAGGTTTTACTCTTTTTTATTTTTGTGTTTGTTATATTTATTTTGTATTATAATATGCATCTTATAAAAATATATATTATTATATAATAATAAAAATAAATAAAAAATAATATAATAATAATAATAATAATAATAATAATAATAAAAAATAATAATAAAAATAATGCGAAAGAAAAGTTGAGGTTGTAATAAAAATAAAATAAAAGGAAGCAACGAGATAAAATCCTAAAAGAAAATTTTCTTGAAAAAGTGAATAAAAAGTTTTTTGAATAAATTTACTTTTAGAGATAGAAAACAAAAAAGGTTTTTGTTTTCTTTAACTGAGTTTGTGT
This sequence comes from Trachelipus rathkii, assembly GCA_015478945.1. Taxonomy (NCBI): domain Eukaryota; kingdom Metazoa; phylum Arthropoda; class Malacostraca; order Isopoda; family Trachelipodidae; genus Trachelipus; species Trachelipus rathkii. The sequence goes on from JABUQX010107680.1 coordinate 25,491, forward strand.
ATCATGTCACTATGTATGTTATTAGCGTGTCGTTGAGGAGTCTGCAGGTGTATCATTTCACCATGTCTGTTATTGGCGTGCTGTTTGTATGAATCTGCAGGTGTATCATGTCACTATGTCTGTTGTTAACTTGTCGTTTGGCCGAGTCTGTAGGTGTATCATGTCACTATGTCCTGTTACTAGCGTGCCGTTTGGATGACTCTGCAGGTGTACATGTCACATATATCTGCTGTTAGCTTGTCGTTTGCCGAGTCTGGCAGGTCACTATGTTCTGTTATTAGAGTGTCGTTGAATGAGTCTGCAGATGTATCATGTCACTCTATCTGTTTTTAACTTGTCTTTTGGCCGAGTCTGTAGGTGTATCATGTAACTATGTCTGTGTATAAGAGTATCTTATCACTAGGTTTGCTATAAGTATCTTTCCGCTGTCTTTTACATGCATGTTGATTAGTGAAGATTTTTTTACTAAAGTTTTGTTCAACGGAGTCTGTCGTGTCACTAAGTCTTTTATAAAAAATTTAATAGAGGATTGTTTTCTATCATAACGTCTGCTCCTAAAGCGTCGTATTAAGAAATCTGCTTTCATGTCACAATGTTTGTTTCTAAAGTGTAGACCATTGGACCTAAGTACTGTGTCGATCGACACGGATTACCGTCTCAATGTGTCATTTAAAGTATCATTTAATGGACTCTGTATATCGTGTCACTATGTCCATTCAACTTACTGTTGTTAGAGACTGTTTCGTTTATTGTCACTACGATAGTTTTGAGGATGAATTTTAAATGATATCATTGAACTGTTTCGACGTATTAATGAACATGTAATTTAACGAATATTTATCACCTACCGCTCTGTCTGTTTTTATCTGTCCTTTGAAGGAATCTGTCTCTCTTATCAGTATATGATGTTTGCTTTGATATATTATCCAAGTGGAGACAGAGGCAGTCTCAGTTTTGATTTTATCGTCTTTGTCCACCAACGCAGGCGGTTCTTCCTTCTCGCAATATTGTTTTTAATGTTAGATTTTGAGTTCTTATTGGTCTGTCTCCATGTTCTTATTTAATATTATTTTGTAATTCCTTTGTATTTTTTTTTAGTGCTAGGTTGATTTATTTGGATTTTTAGTGTTAGGTTAATTATTTGTTTGTTTTTTAATGAGATTGATTATTATTTGTAGTTTTCTTTGTGCTACATAATTTTATTTGTTGTTTTTTATGTTTAGATTCATTTATTTTTAATTTTGGAAGATACTAGTTAATTTTTGTTTTTCTTTTTTTAATGCTAGGTTGATTTATTTGTTTTTTAGTGTTAGTTTATATATATTTGTTTGTTTTTAATGTAGCGTTGATTTATTTGTATTTTTAGTGTTAGGTTAATTATTTGTTTGTTTTTTAATGTTAGGGTATTGATTTATTTGTATTTTTAGTGCTAGGTTAATAATTTGTTAGTTTTTTTTTTTAGTGCTACGTTATTGATTTGTTTATTGTTCTTATGATTTGTTTGCTTGTTTATTCAATTTGGTTAATGATTTGCTTGTGTTTTTAGTGCCATGTTAATGATTTGTTCTCTATTTTTGTTTTCCATTGATAGGTTAATTTTTTTTGTTTTATTTTTTAGTGCTAAGCTAATGATTTGTTTGACTGATCTCAAGAGTTAGGTTAATGATATTTTACTGGGTTTTTTTTTTGTTTGTTTTTTTTTATGCTTAGTGCGTTATTAGATTTGTTTATTGTTCTTTATGATTTGTTTGCTTGTTTCTTTGTTTGTTTCTTTAATAAACTGCTTGCTGTTTTTTTCCTCTTTTTTTTATTCATTTCTTTTTCTAGTGTTAGGTTAATGAATTTCTGCTTGTTTTTTTTTTTTTGTTTTTTAATACCTTGTTGGTGGTTTGTTTCTAGTTCCGGGTGCAGCTTAATTCGTATTTTACTTGTTTAATTTCGCTTTGTTTTTGTTTTTTAATGCTGGGCTAATAATTGTTAGCATAATGATTTCTTACCTGCTTGCCTAATGGCTTCTTTTTTTTGTTTTTAAAGCTAAGTTAATTTGGTTGTTTGTCCTTGTTCTAAGTATGAATATTGGTTAAATATTTGTTTTCTGCTGTTAATATTTTTTTCATTAATAGTTGCGTATTACTTTTTTATGCTAGTTATTATTTTTAATTTTTTAGTGTTAAATTATTTTTTCATTTTTTAGTGCTAGGTTAATTATTCTATATTTTTTTTTTTTTAGTGCTAGGTTAATTATTAGCTTGCTGTTGTTTTTAGCTCTTTTTAAAAGCTAAGTTAATCATTTGTACGTTTGTTCTTTAGAGGTACGTTAATGAATTTGTTTGCATGACTTTTTTGCTTCTTAAGAGGAGGTTTATGATTGTTTTAATTTAATGCTCGATAATGAATTGTTGCTTGATTTTCAGACTCGTTTAATGAATCTTTTTTTTTTTTTTTTTTTTGCCTTCTTAGAGGTAAATTAATGATTTTTATTTTGTTTTCCTGTTTTGCTTAGAATAATGCAATGATTTGTTTTTTCTTTAGTTCTACGTTTCTTTTCTCAGGTTTCTTTTGTCTCGTCTCTCTCTCTCTCTCTCTCTTCTTCTCTCTTCTGCATCTCTCTCTCTCTTTAATTCTCTTTAATTCTCTCTAATTCTCTTCGTTCGTTTTCCCCTCGTTTCTTATTTTCTTTTTCTCCTTCTTCTTTCTTCTCCTGTTCTCCCAACTTCCTCTTCTTCTTTTTCTCTTCTCGTTTACCCCCATACTCCTTTTCTCTTCCTAGGTTTCTCCTTCCACCTCTCCAACTTCTTTCTTTTTTTCCTCCTCCCCTGTTTTTCCTTCTTCCTTTCCCTCATTTCTTTCGTTTTCCTTCTTATCTTCCTTTCCTCTGCTTCTCCCTTGGTTTCTTCTTCCAATTCTCTTTATCACTCTTATCTCCATTCTCTCTAATCTTCCATATTTCTTGTCCGTCCTATACTCTCCCTCTCTTCCTCTCAAACGTATTACGGTTATTCCTTTTCCTACTCGGCATGCCCTTGACTCTCCCTCCTCCTCCTCTCCCCTTCTTGTTCGGTTTCCCTTTCAACTTCTTTACATTTTAACTTTCTCAATTTCAGTCTTTTCGTCTCACAGTGTCTCTTTCTCCCCACATTTCTATTGACCCACTCTCCTTACACTTCTCACTCTCTCTCTCTTTTCTTCTCATCCCTTCCTTCTCTTTATTCCCTCTTCTCTCTCTTCTCCTCTTCTTCCTCTTTCTTCTTCTTCCTCCTCTCTCATTCATTCCTTCTCTCCTATGCATCTTGATAAATGGCCCGTAAATATACTGATAAATCTTTATAAATTTCATTTATATCTTATATATATTTTATATTAATATATATATATTATATAAATATATATAATAATATATTAATATAATTAATATATATTATATAATCTATATTTATTATAATTATTATATATATATTATATTCTATAATTATATATTCTATATATTTTATAATATATATATATATATAAATATATATATAATTATATTATAATATATTATATATTTAATATTATATATATATATATAATAATAATATAATATTATATTATTATATATATATATAATATAATATATAATATTTATTATATATAATATATATAAATTAATATATAATATTATAAAACTGTGAAAAGGTGTACAAATATATTTTGGAAGGTTTGTGATACATTAGAGTAAAATGGCACTACAATAAACTTGGAACTCTATAGCTGGCAGAAAAAGTGTTTGAGAATTGTGGTGGATGCAATACACGTGATTCTTCCTCAAGTGGCGGGGTATGTGACTGGGTATTTGAGAGACATTTATTTTTGCTTTAATAGTAATGTTTTGAGGGAGGATGGCGAGTTCTTTAG